>JAASAO010003299.1:0-18102 GCA_017311375.1 Mytilus coruscus | reverse complement strand
GCATATATTGCTCCAATCTATTCAAACGCAGGTGTGATAAATCGATTTCTTAATAAAAGGTCGAAAATCGGGATGCCACATGCAGTTGTGTCAGATCATTGCCGAGGACAAGTAGTTATTAAACACACAGTTATTTGAAATGCATTTCGCTTAACCTATGAAGACATGTTCTAGGAGATAAAAATAAAATAAATCGGGAATGTGTCCGTGTCCATGGGACACAGATGATGCCCCCGCTTGCATATAATGTTATAAAGGGACATAACTCAAGATCTGTAAAAGTGACGCTACCCAAATTTGTACTTGATCTGAGTTTTGTGGTAATAAGCAATGTGTATACGTTTTATACCACTTAGTTGAGGCAAACTTAAGTTACAGAACGGAAACCAAAAATTTAGCAATTTTTCCATTTATAAAGGGGCATAACTCTAGAACAGTGAAAGTGACGCCACCAACATTCAAACTTGATCTGTGTTTTGTTGTAATTAGCATTGTGCATAAGTTTCATAACATTTTGTTGAGGCAAACTAAAGTTAGAGAACAGAAACGAAAAATTCAGCAATATTTCCATTTGTAGTGGGGCATAACTCCTAAACGGTAAAAGTGACGCCACCAAAATTCAAACTTGCTCTGTGTTTTGTGGTAATAAGCATTGTGTATAGGTTTCATATTAAACATTTGGTTGAGGCAAACTAAAGTTAGTAATATCTAATAAAATGCTTCGCTGAGCGCAGCCTGATACGACTGCAGAGGTCGAACCCTGAACAGTTGGGGCAAATTTGGACACAATATTCAAGCTTGATACTATCTGAATTTGGATTGTGATCAAATTTTTGACATAATATAGGTTTCTGACACAAAATAAATGTGGTCTAAGATCTTACAAATCTAATGTGCAATACTGTGCAATTGAAGATTTCTTCTTGAAACTTTTCAAAAATTAGAAATTAGAAAAATTTGGGGAAAAAATAAGAACCCCTTAAAAAAATTGGAACCCCCCCCCCAAACTTCAAACTTTTCGAATCCCCCTTGGAGCATTAACCATCAAACTCAATACCAGTCTTTCAAAGAATTCAATTTTGTTAAAATCAAAATAAGTTTAATTTTGGACCCTTTGGACCAGGTGAGCTAAAAATGCTTCTTTGGGCCTCTTTTGACCCCTAATTCCTAAACTGTTAAGACCATTACCCCAAAATCAATCCCAACCTTCCTTTTGTCGTTACAAACCTTGTGTTTAAATTTTATAGATTTCTATTTACTTACACTAAAGTTATTGTCCGAAACCAAGTGTCTTCTGACCACGACGTGATACCAATATATTTTGCGGTCGTATAAAAAAATATATACAGCTCGCTCCACATGTAGAGCACCTGCCTCAACAAAACTCATTTTCAAGAAATAAATACAATAAAAAAATTTCGCTCGGTCGCCCCATATTTTTTGAGTTTTGTCCGAGAACTAGAAATCAAATTGGTGTGGCCTTAGTCATGTTAGTATTGAAAATTAATTAAAACGCACCTCGCCATGCTTGTAATTCATAAATATATAAACCAACCTCATCACAATTATGTTGTACACCTTTAAAATCATAGTTCCAGATGGTCTCAAAGGATGGAATCACCTTGATTTCTTCTCTTATTATTACTTAGCATATATATATAAAAACTTCATTGTTCCTTGGTCCTGATAAAAAAAAGGTTTAGTTAATACTTCTGTCAAACAGAAAACAGCCCATAAAACCAATGTCCCTGTCCTATGTTCACAAATATTATAAAGTTCTAATACTGTTCCAGTATAAACATAATGCTGCAATGCTTTATTTCATAACACTCATATACACATGTGAAACATTATATATACAAAGTACAGTGACATTTATACCAGGATATTAGAGAAAGAAATTAATTTTCAATTATAAAATTAAATATATTTAATAGTTAATGAAGTAAGAGCTGCGCCATGAGTGCATGAATATGCCCTTCACTTTTCCCAAGAATAAAGTTCCACAACTACATGTACTCACTCATATCAGACATTTAAAAATAAACTGTCATCACTGAGATATGTCTCACCTTTTGTAATATCGGTAATGCAAATGTTGAAATTAAAATAGCAACACTTTAACATGTACTAAGTTTTCCAAATATTCAAAGTCAATGAACCATGACTGAAGGTACATGGCTAAAAATCTCCATGGAAATGAGATGTGCCAATGCTAAAACAGCTGCATACCAAATACCATAATTGATGATAATTGTATGAATTGATGAACAAAGGAATCATTTTTTGAAACGCACCCCATGGCCTTTTTTATTATTACACTATCAATATATCATGAGGTAAATTCTCCTAACGTCTGTTTGCGATCCATTCGTAATATCTGGGGTTTATTCATTGACAAATTAAGACTCCGATTTTTGGTGCTTTACATTGCATTTTATGATACATGTAGTTGGAAGAATTTGAACAAAGTACTTTTTATTCTTTATTTTAAGACAGAAATATGTTGTTTAAACTGCAAGATAATGTAGTACCAATATGCAAATTTTTCTCTTAACTGTCTATATATGTGACTTTCTTCCAGAATAAAATATTTTTTCAATATCATACAAGATTTTTTAGCTGAATGTCATATTTTTCCTCTTATTTTCAAGGTTAACCATCAATTTGTTTTAAAAACTGATGGAGTGATATTGATCCTTCTTGTTCCCTTTTATAAAAGATGATTAAATATTAAGAATAAATTAATTGATTGTTCGTTGCTTAATGTCAAGTGGCAAATATTTGAAATTTTCATGCCTGTTTAGGACGAATATAATAAAGATCAAAACAATAAAGAATAATTAAAGTGAAATGGTAAAGAATTGAAAGATATAAAAATACATGTATAAAAATTAAAATCGATGATCTAAATACCCCACCCCCAAAACTGGAGGTTCTGGATTATTAGTCAGGGACTTACTTAAATGAGAGATTTTCTAAATCACTGGTTCAAGTAACATTATGTCTATAAAGGTTGGAAGTAAGAGTTGTCTTTCTTTAATAATCACCTATTTAAGTTGTACAAATTAATCACTATACTAAGTGATTTAATTTTATTGTAGCTTTAAATATAGAATACTAAAGATCCAGGGACTAATTTAAATTATGTTGCTAAAATTATCAGAACAAACATCTGTGTTGATAGGATGACCAGGTCATGTCAGGTGATGACCTTGTACTACATGTAAATCTAGGATAATGACATAAAAATCACTTGTTTAAGTATCATACCTCAATTTCCTTCCAAAAATCACTTTTTAAGTATCATTATTTTAATAACCCCACTAATTTCAACCCCCGAACAGTGAAATTTTGATCGCAAACAGTAGAATTTTATTACATAATCTATAAGATGAAACCTTGAATTTTACAGGAAAAATACTCCCACTGCTGGGAAAAATTTGTTAAGAAAGTATCAGTTCATTATGTAAAGCCATTTTATAGCATTTTTCAACTAAGGCCAAAAAAAATATATGTCTGTTTACGGTACCGACCTACCCTATTTTGAGCGCCGACCCTAAGCCATTTTATTTCCGTCGTAAAGTGAAAAATAAACTGAACTCGTGTTAAAAGTGAAGATAGTGTTGCCTGATACATCCCAATGTTCATAATCATGAATATGATAGCTGTTTTAAGGAAATTCGCGACTCGTGTGATGAAATAACCGAATAATTCAGTCGTTATATTCCACTGCTCTCGATTGCTACATTAACGCCTGAAGGCCTAGTCAATGAAAAATCGTCAAAAATCATTCGGAATTAGCTCGGGATTTACCTATCTCGATAACATTTAGCTATTAGCTGATTGGCTCTCTCACAGAGAGCACCAATCAAAATCCTGGATTCGTGACGCTTTTTATCGTATAAAGAGTTCAGGCCCTCGCGAGTGGGAGAGTCGATCACGGGAGGGACTGAATTATTCGGGTTAGTGATGAAATAAACATTTTGCCACCATTTTTCCCAATCAATAACAAAGGAAATAATCCAATCATTAAAATTATGGGTAAACTAGGCCCATGATCAACTCGGGCCACGACAAGACGAAACCGCACACTCAAAATCATGTCACAAAAATGAAATGAAAAATAAAATAAAATGAAAATACCGACCTACCTACCCTATTTTTTTAAAGCATGTAACCTTAAACAGACATATATTTTTTTTTGCCTAAAATAGAATTTGCAGCAGTTCATTTTTTCAATTTTACCTACTAATGAAAAGATATCATCTAAATCTATGTGTTTAAAATTTTGGTAAAACTACAAAATCACAATTTGTGACAAAACTTGAATTTGCTACTTAAATAAGTGATTTAAAATCACTTATCTCAATAAGTCCCCGACTGATTATGTTCACTTCCATTGAAAATTTCTTTTCATTGAATTTAAATGTATGTGATTAAATTATCTTTTGTCATCTCATAATTGATGATAATTGTATGAATTGATGAACAAAGGATTGTTTTGTTGTAAGTTGAGCATCAAATTACTTAATTAGACTTAAAATTAGCTTCATTTTGAACTTATAAAACACTAGCTGTGGAACCGTACCTCATAGGTCTTTGTTTGTTATTTTTACTATTTGCAGAAACATCTATGGTGCAAAATTTGAAATAGTAAAAATAACACAAGGACCTATGGCTATGAGCTACGATTCATGCAGCTCTAAAACACTTCAAGTCACTTGCTATAAAAAAATGGCATCACATGTAGAATGTGTGCTTTTGTAGATTTCATACCACAAGTAAAATTTGAAAAGTAAAGAGTAGTCCCTGTAAACTGGGAGTTTTAACACCTGAAAACTGGGATGTACCTTGAAAACAAGGAATACCCTACTTTCCTGACTTGAGCCCAACTAGTCCAAATAATTATGACGTCTGTCAAGGCTATTTTTATTTTTCTGGGACGCCTTCCTACGACGGCGTCCTAGAAAAAATCAAATAACCTTGCCAGACGTCATACATGTCATAATTATTTGGACTTGAGTTGAGCCCAACCTGTTCAAATTGACACACTCCACGTTTAACTTATTTTCTTCGGAAGCTGGCATTCAAGGTAGCGCCTTCCTCTTATTAAAATATATCTTATTTTATCTTATTGCAAAATATCAATCACAAGGCCACAAGACGTACGGTCCCGCAGCTAAATCTATGTGGGTTTGCCATAAATGTAATTGAATTAAATGTCAGATTTGCAGACGACAACCACGTGCTTCATTTACTTACAATCATATGAAACTTAGAACCTCTCAGCATAACAAGCAACATTTCCAGCTTATTGCTAAAGGGAAGAAATCTTCTGTTGTGATCATTGCATCTAGTTGCGACTCTTCCCAAGACATTGGCAACCCAAATGCATCGAACACTCTGTGTTCGTCAAGGCCCGCCATCATAAGTTTACCGCGTT
The DNA here is from genome assembly GCA_017311375.1 of Mytilus coruscus. Classification (NCBI taxonomy): domain Eukaryota; kingdom Metazoa; phylum Mollusca; class Bivalvia; order Mytilida; family Mytilidae; genus Mytilus; species Mytilus coruscus. The sequence goes on along the minus strand of JAASAO010003299.1, from coordinate 12,656 downwards.
ATTGTCTACGTCATTCATATCTCGTCACAACATTTTTCGTCACTTATTAAAAAAATCCTTTTCTAAAAACTTGAACTTCTTTGTTTTGTATTATAACTTCTATGTCTTATTTCTAAAAATATTTAAAATATGCAACTTTCATTTACATTTCCGGTTTGATTATCGTCTGCAACCGGCTTCCATGATTAACGAAGAAAGAAAGACAATCCATGTATGTAATCGTCCATTTGAGTTATCTCGCTTATAGTATACGCAAACAGTATCATTTTTTTTATTAAGAGTTCTCGAAATTTTGTTACACTTGATAGTTCTTGAAAAATGTGTACTGTATTGAAAAATACAAAATTGTGTTGGTCCTCAGCAAATTTTTGGAAGTAAAACCCTGGAACACCACTTTTCGAGAACTCTGCCGTATAACACATCATTTTCCCATAAGCATTTTCCTTTAACGAAAAAAAAAAACAACAAAACAACAACAAAACAAACAAATTCTCAGTTTTAAAACTTTGCCAACGATTGTCTACTATATGATGACGTCATGTTTTTACACCTTTATTTGGAAGCTATATTTTTGTCCCGGGTGTTTCAAGATTTAAAAGAAGAAAAATACATATAGAATAATGGCATTTTGTTTTGATACTGACTTATTAGCAAGAATATCAAGCGAGCCCGCTAGGGCAAGCTGATATTCGAGCTGATGAAGTCAGCATCCAAAATAAAATGCTATTATTCTTTATCGGCAATCTGTCTAAACTCTATGTTTTTTTTTTTTTTTCTAAAGAATATTACGTAAAAAGAAATAATAAGTAAACTACTTTTACGCGTACAAAACGTTGGGTTCGTTGTTCGGTTGTATGTATGAAGTCGTGCATTTCGTGGATAAATTGAAGCGGATGGACAAGAACATGTTACGTTATTGCACTGATAAATGACGTCATTGCCTAATATTATACAATTATAGCCTTTGGTTGAGGTCGATACGCGGTTATATCGACCTAAGAGAAGCATATGGACTGAGGACGAAGTCCGAGGTCGATATGCTTCTCTGGGTCGATATAACATCGTATTGACCTCAACCAAAGGCTACAATTGTTATATTATTAATCAACAACTATTGCATGAACAATGTAAAATTGGGGATTTCTAGAATCTATTTTTAGTAACATGCTGTATACCCTGTGCAATATGCTGTTTTGACCTACGAAAAGCTAAACACACAGTATTGGCGTGCAAACTGAGCAAATACAAATGTACATGTGATCAAGTTTTAGCGAATCACAAATCCTTAAAATATTCGATTAATAATATTTTCGAGTATCATGTCCTGTCTATGATATTGAAAATATTAGGCAGTAAGATCAAAGGGAAATGTTCTAATATTGACGATAAAACAAATACTGAAAAAAATAGATTGAAACTGGTCCCTTTAAAGAGGGACGAAAGATACCAGAGGGACAGTCAAACCCATAGATCGAAAACAAACTGACAACGCCATGGCCAAAAATAAAAGACAAACAGACAAATATTAGTACAGATGACACAACATAGAAAACCAAAGACTAAGCAACACGAACCCCACCAAAACTGGGGTGATCTCAGGTGTTCCGGAAGGGTAAGCAGATCCTGCTCCACATGTGGCACCCGTCGTGTTGCTTATGTTATTACAAATCCGGTAAATAGTCTAATTCGGTAAGTCACATTCGTGAAAAGGAGGGTATTGTAGTTACGACATAAGGAACATATCCGATATCATCTGTGAAACGGTTATTCCATAACGGTCAACCAACTCGTGATGGCGTCCATAAAATTTACGAAGGGATGACTTCAACTTCACCATTTGGAACTCTTGGTTTAATAGCTTCCTTGTGAGCAGCAATCCTCTATCAAGGAAATCATGATAGGAAACACTGTAAAGTAAAGTGAGAAACGGAACAGAAACGAAACACAACCAAACATAACGAAACGAAACACAGCGAAACGAAACGAAACATGAAAATTAATAAACGAAACACAACAAAACGGAACTGTCTTTTGAGAAACGGATTTTTTTTTCATTTTTCGTCTATAAAAATAGTGAATGCCTAGCTTTGACAGCTGACGTCTTAGAATATCACATATTTTGTAAAATAATTGCATGTTATGTTTGTGATGTTCCAATGGGTTACTTCATTCCAAAATTAATTAGCCCCATAAAAAAAAAATTGAAGTGTAAATTCCGAGGTTTTTTGCCTTTATCTCCGTCGCCACGAGGGACGCATGTGTGTCATGTGTCCACACCGACTGTGCCGGAGGGACACAATATGTCCATGTTATAATTTTAGCCAGCTTCTTCTCATTGCTGTATCTTTTTCAAATAAAAGACAAAAGATTAAACAATGTTAAATTTTTTTTCAATGAGTCCCAAATGTAACGGCCTTTTTATCGTAACGACATATATCAAATGACGTGATTGTTGGACATCTGACGTTACAGACGTCGAGCTGTCGTATTTTCTTGCACACGAAACGCAACATTGAAAACAGGCAATAGGGTAAGTTACTATGATGGAAGGGGAATTTAATATGGTATCGATAATATTTCTGTGTTTTTAGATGGGGCTAGTCTTTGTAAGCTACTCACTCTGACTAAAAGAGGGGCGAAAGATACCAGAGGGACATTCAAACTCATAGATCGAAAAATGAAAACGTCATGGCTAAAGAAGAAAAATACATACAGACAAATAATGATCAATAATAATACACAAGACACAACATAGAAAATTAAAGACTAAGCAACACGAACCCCACCAAAAACATAAAAAGATATCAATGCGACAGCAACCCTTCAGCAAAAACAAACCAAAATAAATATTATCTTCGACAGAAGGTTTGTGTAAAGATCATGAGATCTAAACTACCCAAAGTGATTCCAAAGTCTACAAATAACAAAAATCAAGTTATGACGTTGTCCTAGGACAACCACTGACGAGGGTTATTGGATCTGGACAGGCGAATGCTTATGTAGCGCGGCTACGCTCGATTTGAGATCTCAGGTTTCCCATTTTAATCTCAGCTAATAGACAAAAAAAAAAAAAAAAAGAATATGGATGAAAATAATGAATAAAAACCAATGCAGGAAAACACTTAAGGTGGTATGGGAGTCTAAAATAAAAATGATAGAATTTGTTCATACTTTGCCAAAACGTAGTATCTATTGATATATGTTCAAAATATAATAAAAAGATAGGTCACCGTGCATTTTTCAAGCTACAGGTTGTGACAAAATGACACATTTTGTTTGGATTATACAGGAAAAACACCATTTTGTGATTAGAAACTAAACAAAATGATAGAATTGTAAAATAAATTAGGAAAAGGTAGCTTTCAGACAATGCTTTGAGAATATCAAAAGAAAAGATAGGGTCACCGTACGTTATTTCCGGCTAAAATACAAAATAGGAAAATTCCATGTAGATTCCTTCAGAAAATACACTGTTTTAGAGTTACCTCCTTAAAATGCCAATTTAAAACATTTAAAACAACCAAAAATAATCTACACTTGTAAAAATATTAATATTTATAAGTTATATTCTTATAAATTGGTTCTTTTAAATGAAAATTCATATTAAATATCTGCATTCCTGCATCAAATTTTGGTAACTTGATAGAAAATCTGGACCTTAGGTTCTCTGTTTTTAACAATCCAAGATGGCGGAAGACACCCATACCACCTTAACTTTGTAATACGTTAACGCTATCAAAGCCAACGCCACTGTTCATTTTTTTTTGGGGTGTCATAAAAGGGTTGTCAATATTTCACATAATGCGTAAAATTATTCGTTGATGATGACTTGGTCTTAAAAAGTCCTTTCTATGGCGTATAAACAGGACTGTAAAAATATTGATATACACGTCTTTCGCTTACGTTTTAGAAGCATAATATATAGACTAAAACACAATATATATATCTTCCCTGTATTCCTAGTCAAACCAAACTTTGTTCATCACATTGGCTTGAACACACGAAATGTTTAGTGAGGTTTTAAGTGACAGGGTTATTTCTATCTAGCACAATAAGAAACATAGCTTTCTATCAGTCATCTCTTTTTATTTGTACACAATGGTGCTATAGTCATGATAGTTCTGCATCCAATTTTGACAATTATCCAATTGGATCTTCAACACAGCAAGAGAATCCTTTGACCCGAGCCGGACTTCACCTGGCCCCTAAATAAAAATGTGTACTAGTTCAGTGAAAATGAACGTCATACTCGAGATCAACTCCAAAACATATAAATAAACAAAAATTGAAAAACACACAAGACTAGAAATTTAAAGGTCAGAGGCTACTGACTTCGGGCAGGAGCAAAAATACGGGGAATGGGGTTAAACATGTTCTGTGAGATAACAACTCCCCCCTATACCTCTAGGCAATGTAGAATAAACAAACACACAACATTACAACCAGTAAAACTAAGTTTAAAAGAAATCCGAGTCCAATGTCAGAACATGAACTTTTTTGAATGGTGCTTAGGTTCGTCAGTTATTATAGAGCTTGTTCAAATATTAAGGCTTCTTGTCACGTGTAAGAATTAGGAAACATTGACATAAGAATAGCGGTTATTGTGGATCGTCTGAATATCTCATGAATTGGCTATTCTTTCCTTTGTGACCAGGATTTTTATGCTCCGCCTACAAAATAGTGTGGCATAATGTTATTTTACTTGTAGCAAGAAAACAAGTTCGGTGACATCATTTTTTCTTTTTATTTTCTTATTTATATAATATATTATAAACCTATCTTCTCATATTTTATTTCAAAATTTTGTCTCATAGATTTCCTTTTATTCACAAAAATGTGTTTTTTTCATGAACAATATAAGCAAATTTTGGCAATTTTTAACGACTCGTACCTTGAAAAATAGCGCGGTGTCCTATTCTTTTTATTATTTTTTTAAAAAGCATAGTAAAATCTTCATTTTGGCAAAGTATAAGAACATTCTGTCATTTTTTTCTATACCCCTGAACTACCTTAATTGGCACAAAATCAATAACAATAAATGATAAAAACCTATTGTACATTATTGCATATACAATGATATTAACAGACGTGATCGAATGAAAAGTTATACATACTAATATATCATAAATTTTATTAACCATAGCAACGTAAGGGACTATAAACAGACAAAGACATAGCACAATAGAACTGGTATGTAGCGCGTTCTTTTCAGTGCGGCAATCAGTGAAATTAATCCCAGTGTGTAATGTGTGTTAGAATAAACCGTTAATCACACGTTCTCTTTAGATTAAACGAGATAATTTGTAAAAAGAATGCAGAGACAGATCCAGGGTTTAAGGAAAGGGGAGCATAATTGTCCAAAAAGATAAACATACCACCGAGTATTTTTTTAAGATTTTTAAGCAAACAGATAGACGTTTTCGATCACAAGGGCCCTTTTAACCCGCATTTTTCTGCGGCTATGCACATATCTCGTCAGGAAGATCTTCTACAGGTCGTTCCTCAAAATACAGATTTTGTTTCGTTTCGTTGTGTTTCGTTTCTCAATTTACATGTTTCGTTTCGTTTCGACGTGTTTCGTTTCGTTTCGTTTCGCCCTGTTTCGTTTCTGTTCCGTTTCGTTTCTCACTTTACAGGGACCCGTAAATAAATATAACACATTTAAGTTATTAAGATTGTGCAGCACGAAAATAGCGAAATCAAAAAATTCCGAACTCCTAGGAAAATTAAAAACGGAAAGTATATTAACAGATGGCAAGGACGTATAACTCTAATATACGTCTTTGCAAATGGCAAAATCATACACATCAAACGAATGGAAAACAACTTCTTGACTTGGTACATGCATTTCCTAATGTAGAAACCCATCCAAAAAAACAATGATCCCAGATGGTAAATTTACTTTTCCTGATGTGGTAACAATAAAAATCTATCACAGACATTTGAGATTACTGCTTTTATTCTAATAATTATCAATAATCAATCTTCTATTCATCAAACAAAGAAAGCATGAACGAACTTGTACCAGATTCTCAAGAATCCTATGTTCCAGGCAGCCAACCACTGGCTGATATGATTCCGGACACTCAACCAGAATCACCAGCTTTGCCTATGTTATTTGGTAAAAGGATAAGACAGACGCAAGAAGAAAGTAATAATAAAGAAATACAAATATAAAACTTTTTCCAATCTTAAAGCTTGTCTAACTTTTCCCTTTCACTTAACATTATGCTTTTTTGTTGATGCCATAACAGTAAAGGGGCACCATATTTACACTACTATTATCGTAAATTCTTATGAACAAGAGCAAATAGCTGGTCTGTTACTTAGTGTTGGATATGTTGTCAACTGAAATTCCTGCATGTTCAAGATCTAAATCATTTTATTTTTTTATGTATATTCATTGTACTTTAAATAATTGGTCAGCCAACGTTAATCTATGTCAAGGTTGAATGCGGCACAGACATATGGTCATCCTTTGGTTTTAAATCGACCTGCAGTAAAACGCTTGCTAAAACGTGGTCCGTTTAAATTCGTAGCCACGTCCTGTGATAATGGGGACATTAAATTTCATACCTCGAGTAGAGGAAGCTCTGCATGTTCACAACCCTTGCAAAATCTCTTTAATTTAGGGGTCCATCGGTTGTCTGTTGCAAAGCGAAATTCTATCCTTTTCCAATATACCCTCATTTTCCAGTGGCATTTCAAATTTCATTCCCTTTAACCCGGTCGACACCCTATTTCAGGCTTGCAATTGTATTGTTTATGTTTGTTTTCGTCCTGAACATGCATGAAATACTCGCCACTGATGTTAATCAAACAATAATCAATCAATCTATGTCAACGTCGGCTTGGCATTAAATTATCTATAATAGATCTAATACTAAATGTGTATAGAAAAGTAGTCCCGTTAACCAACAATAAATTATAGCTAACAATACAGCCTCGAATAAAATAGTAAGGAAAAGTCCATGGATCTCGCCCGAGTCATGGATATTTTAGATTCTATGGCAAGTATATGCGACAGTCATATATGTTTTACTATGCAACCATTTAATTAAGTCTGTTTTGAAGAACATCTTCGTGCATAAACATGGCATGAGCTTCAATCTAACAGAAATATACTCCAAATGATTGCCTTAAAACCTGTACAACGTACAACAAAGAAAACTAAAAAAAAAAAAAAAACACACACCAAATTTCAGTAAAAACGTTTGTTTTTTAACTTGAAATGTTTTATCTATATAATAGGAGGAAGAAATCTTTTCGAATATCTGGACCGAATAAAGGATGCGGTAGATGATTTGAAAAAAAAAGAGTACACTCTACAAATAGAAAATACGGATGTTAAAAAAGAGGTCCACCAATTTGCAAGGTTTTCTTTTAGCAGAGATGTTTTTGTTCCTGATAGGAAATTTTATGTAAGCATGACGAAATTCTTTAGTGTCACATGAATAATTATTATTACATTTTTTTTCAATACATGCATGTGTCTACGTCATTTAATAAGTTATTCTAAGAAGATTACATATTTTTACTTTTTAGCAGAAAAATATAGGAAATGTATGTGATGATATTCTATGGACGTTTAGCACGTTACTGGGTTTTTTTTTTTTCAATTTGTCTCGCCTGCGACAAAATTCGCAGTATGCGAGACATAGAAATTACTACCTGGTGGCGGTGTAAACTATTTGTATAACGCTTTATATTTCAGAAGGCAGAAGACCTGGATGCTTCATATCTTGCATGTAGATACCCTATCAAGTGTTACGAAGTTTCCGTCTGTCAAATGTCCAATGTCCTTGACCTCATTTTCATGGTTTAGCGACTGCTTGAAAAGAAAAGTTTTTTTTTCATTCATGTGAATTTTTCACTTATAATAAGTAATAGGTTGACGTTATTAACGGTGCCTTGCAACGTCCACATGTCCGTCAGACAGAGTTCTGCTGATCTTATGTCATGGATCAGTGACGAAGGTTAAAGTTACATGATCAGATCTCAAATACTATAAGCAGCAGGTCAACTACTAGTATATGGGGTGGATGGAATGACTGTAATGGGTACATGTCAATCTGGCAGGTTTTATCTGACATTGATTCATTTTGATGGTTCATTGGTCAGTGCTACGTGTTCGTGTTTTGGTCTGTTTTTCAAGTACTTTAGGCAACAGGTCAACTATATTTGGTGTATGGAATGATAATAAGGTGTAAATGTCTGTCTGGCAGGTATTATCTGACGTTGACATCATTTTCATGGTTTATTGGTCAATGTTAAGTTTTTGTGTTTGGTCTGTTTTTAAAGTATGACGTTAACTATATTTGGTGTTGATATGATTGTAAGGTGTATATGTGTCTGGCATGTACTAGTATCATCTGACCGTGACCTCATTTCCATGGTGCATAGGTCAATATATTTTTTTTGGTCCGTTCTTCAATTATCATAAGCAAAAGGTCAAATATAGTTCGTGTATAAAAAAAAATGTGAGGTGTATACATATGGCTGTCTGCCAGCATTTATCTGACATGAGTTTCTGTGATGCTTTTAGCTAAACCTTTATCTTTAAGACTTTCAAAACAAAAGCAATGTAATGTAAAGTAGGCGAGACATTTCAGCGTGTGCACTATTGTGCATTCACATGCACAAAATACACACAGAGTAAGTCTGCATTTATGTAATTTTGCCTTTGCGTGTCCATGATAGGTGATGCAAATTATCTCTCTTTTACGCAATAACAGTTGAAACCGTCAATAGGTGAATCGCTTCTCATCGCCAATAAAACCCTCAAACCCAAAACTGACCGTGGCAACTTTTCAAATACAGTACTTTCATATTTATTCTAATTGCAATTTTTTTAAATTGTTAAAAATTAAAGTATATGTCAAATATCTCGTAAATTTTGTTGACTGCAATTGTTACCAGATCGTCAATCGTGGAAATGGTGGCAGACGACATCAAATCGACATCATGAATTATTGCATCACATTTAAATTTGTATTAATTTGCTTTTTAAGAATGTTTTGCATATGACAATAAGAAATATATATTGTATGATTTACAATGTGACAAATTTCCACAAGAGACAGAATAACGTAAAAAAAATTGCAACTTTAAAATTTCACCGTAAGTCTTTCATCTATGAGCAAATCCCATACCGCATAAAAAGCTCCCAAAGCAAGATTTTTAATGTCCCATCATAAGAAATGAAAAACAATTCAAACGATAGAAAAATAACATAGTCCATATTGATCATGTTTATCTTCAAGCTATTAATAGTTTGGAAACTTATAAATGGAGATGTAAAAAAAAAATGACATTTGACCTGAATGTTACCTTAAATTTCATCCTATTTTTAAGCTCACCTGATCCGAAGGGCCAAGTGAGCTATTCTCATCACTTGGCGTCCGTCATCCGTCGTCGTCGTCGTTAACTTTTACATTTGAACTTCTTCTAGAGAACCACTTTATGGAATGGAACCAAACATGGCATGAATGTTCCTTATGAGGTGCTGCCCAAGTGCTGTTACTTTGAAACTGGTCCATCATCCAAATTGCAGCCAGCGTGGGACTTAGTTTAACATAGAACACTATAGGAAATACATACAAATGATTATGTCATATTTTAGAGAACCACTAAATGGAATAAAACCAAACGTGGTATGAATGTTCCTTCTGAAGTGATGACCAAGTGTTGTTACTTTGAAGCCGATCTATCATCCAAGATGGCAGCCAGCGGGGGACTTAGTTTAAAATAGAACCCTTAGGGAATTACATACATTAGAGAACCACTAAATGCAATGAAACCAAACATAGCATGAATGTTTCTTATGAGGTGCTGACAAGGTGTTGTTACTTTGAAGACGATCCTTCATCCAAGATGACCGCCAGGATTTTTTTTAATAAATTACAGGGCCAATATTAAACCAAATTTGGCCTCATTTACTATTTGGGTATCTGTTATGATTTTCATCTATTTTTACATAATTTCCAAAATCCAAAGTAGAGCCTCTAGTTGTATCTGTAGTTTGTTGACACTCCATAAATTAATAATTTTTCTACATTTTTTGTTGTACTTCAGACGGATTTGGAAGTGATTAAAAGAGATAACACGGGAAAGGCTACAACAGCGACCGAAAATAAAAAAATGGCCACATACGCCAAAACCCAGTACAGCTCGCAGTTTAGACCAAAAATGAAGAGAACGGTAATTACAATTTGTATTAAATGCTAATATCGTCTTTTTTACCGTATGCCGATTTAAGTAAAACATTTTTTTAATAATTTGAAAGCCGTGTCTTAAGAATTAAAGACAAAAAGGCCAATCTCCCCGGTTAATTTCATCTTTTTAAAAAACATTTCTTAAACTGAAAAGGACTGTTTGAATGATTTAAACTAGTAATTTTTGGGGCCATTTATAGCTTGCTGTTCGGCGTGAGCCAATGCTCCGTGTTGAAGCCCGTACGTTGACCTATAATGGTTTACTTTTATAATGTGACTTGACCGATGGAGAGTTGTCTCATTGGTACTCATACCACATATTCCTATATCTATGCATAACAGATTTGTGTGTATATATATAAATAGTTGTAATAACATTATGTAGTACATTTAAACTTCTCTACTCGTGATCGTCAGTTGTTTTAAGTGACAACTGAAGAGCAAACTGGTGAAAAAACTAAGTTAATTTCGAGTTAAAATGAATGGGACGAACGTTCTTACAATACTATTTTTTGTGAGAAAAGCTATAATGTCTTTAAGGGGATATTGGATTATAAATTAAAAATGATATAATTTGTTCATACTTTTCTAAAACGTATAAAAAAGAAGATGTGGTATGATTGCCAAATGAGACAACTCTCCACAAGAGACCAAATGACACAGAAATTAACAACTATAGGTCACCGTACGGCCTTCAACAATGAGCAAAGCCCATACCGCACAGTCAGCTATAAAAGGCCCCGAAATGACAATGTAAAACAATTCAAATGAGAAAACTAACGGCCTAATTTATGTACAAAAAATGAACGAAAAACAAATATGTAACACATAAACAAACGACAACCACTGAATTACAGGCTCCTGACTTGGGACAGGCACATACATAAAGAATGTGGCGGGGTTAAACATGTTAGCGGGATCCCAACCCTCCCCCTAACCTGGGACAGTGGTTAAACAGTACAACATAAGAACGACCTATAAAATCAGTTGAAAGAGGCTTAACTCATCAGATGGATAAAAATACAAATACTACAAATACAAGAGTAGTACATATATATTTAAGAAATAATTCATGGGGGCTTGAATTCATACTGATTTTACTACAGGTTGGCCCTTTATGTTTAATATTTTAACACGAGCGATAACCCCCATGAATTATATTCTTCATGTAATTCAGCTGATCTGTAACAATTCCATCTTCATACCTTATATATCATGTACTGTATTACGAGGCTAGATTAAAACTGACGAGGAAAGGTAACACCCGGCCACCGAAAGCTTTTATTCTTGTGAAGACTAGGTGGTGGAGTGGTCTAGCGCGTCGGATACAGTACATGGCGAATTGGTGCCACGATATCTCAGTAGTATGAGTTCGAATCCCGGCGAGGGAAGAACGAAAATTTGTGAAAGCAAATTTACAGATCTTACATTGTTGGGCTGATGTTTAGACGAATATATATATATATATATAAAACGTCTGAATAATTGTCAACGATTTTTTCCCACGAGGGCGCTGGATCGTTACGAGTAACGATACATGTACACAATAAAAGTCTAGATTGAAAACAATATTCAAACCTATGAATGCGTTGGATAAAAACCGCAATTTTTATACGTGTGCATGTAGAACAATTTTCTTGGTAGAGGGGTCTACAGCACAAACAACAATTTCCAAAGACCAAAAAAGTGAAAAGGTCTATTTTAACAACACGCATTTGACTAACAAACAGGTCGAGCATCTGATGTTCTTAAACCCTGATGACTGCCATTTCCGGTTGCCAAATAAATTGATCACCAGATCTAAAAAATGGATCTTACATATATATATAAATCCGGATATGGTGTACAAATTTTTGCACATCATGTTTGTGGTATACCATCTTTTCCACAAGTTTATTGTTTTCTGTTTGGTATTAAATTAATATTAAGATCCATTTTGTACTGGTGATCTATTTATTTGGCAATCGCCAATGGCAGTCAGCAGGGTTTAAGAACATCAGGATAACTGATTTAGAGTCGTTATGGGCAACGTCCTTCACGACGTCGCCCATAACGACGCTAAATCAGTTATCCTGAAGAGTTCCAATGGAAGGACGAAACCAATTGAACTGGAACTGTTAACTTGTTTACTTATTTTACTATTTATTTTATGAATATATATATCTGCACATGTGAAAATTATTTTTTTACGCCTCTACACAGTCTATGTTATTGTTTAAGTATGTATACAAAAGAGGCGAAATATATCAAAGGGATAGTCAAACTAAGTTCTAAAGTAGAAAACAAACTGACAATACCATTGCAAAAAAAGAAAAGAAAATACATATATATATATATATGTCGAAATCCGGATATGGTGTACAAATTTTGCACCTCATGTTTGCGGTATACCATCTTTTCCGCAAGTTTATTGTTTTCTGTTTGGTAATAAATTAATAATAA
>JAASAO010003685.1:0-15778 GCA_017311375.1 Mytilus coruscus | reverse complement strand
GATTTTGTTCTTTGTTCTGTTTAAAATTTATGTATTTTGGCCAATCTGATTCTTTAAACGAAATTGTTTTATAAACTTTGTCACCTTCATTCCAAGTTTTATATAATCTTTAAAACTTTGTAGTGAACTATATTTTTTTTGTCTTTTCCTGTTAAAATAATTTTTCTTCATTACCTAATGGTTTGTTTCCTAATAGATTTAATTGGTAATTTGATAATTCTTCTTTTTCGGTCTTGTTTTTCAGGTGCTAGAGGATATTTAATTGTTTTCTTTTTACATTTGTCTGTATATTTTAAATCACATTTAATCAAACATCCTCTTCCTTTTGGAACTTTTTGTAATAATCAGGATCTTCTTCCCATTTAAAATCTTTTGTTGGTAATTTTTGACATAGACCATCCATATAAATTATTTGCATCAAGATACAACAAATAATTTTTTAAAACAATTGTTTAAATTTCCTCCGTTTTTAATTTTCTAAACATCCTTTTCCTTCATGTTCATCTAATATTCTGTAATCTTCATTATAATTTGAAGTATATTTATTATATGCTTTTACATGTCTTGGTCCTAGAACACCAGAAAAACCACCCTAATACCTTTTTCAAACATTTGTAGCATATCAACATCGGTCAACAATTCTAATTTTACGTTTGTATATTTCAACCCACATTGCCATGTCAAACCTGGAGCAGAATAGCAATAGCAAGGATCAATTTCATGATGTTTTATAAAGAATTTTCTAAATTTTTCGAATGCATCTGCCAAAATAAGAACATCTGTCTTGAGATATAAATTATGATAGTCTAACAAAGTTTTACAATTATAATGTTCCCAGACTTTTGTGCATGTTTATACTCTTCTTCTTTGATTGTTTCTTGTTTTAGTTTAGAATAAAATTTTTCTATTGCAGGAAGTTTTTGTCTTTAAATTTTCTACAGAATCTATGTATTCATATGGATAGAATCCTTTTGTTTTAAAAGATCTATATCACCTTCAAACTCTTTTTCTAAAATAGGAAAATCGTCCATTGATTTAGCAACATCTGATAAGCCTTTTAACATAAATCTATATGAATCTAGGAATCTTAATTTTCATAATATGATCCATAATCTATAGAAATATAATTTTCTGAGTTTTGAAAGAAGTTTTACTTTATTATATTTATCTTCTTTTTCATCAATTCTTCAATTAAAAGTGGAAATCATAATTTGATCCATTATGGAAAAACACTGGTATTAATTTTGTTGCTTTACCTTCTTTTGTATTACACGATTGACACGCTGCTCCTCTATATTTACCTGAAAGATGATCATGTTCTCTTACTTTATTGTTTTCTTCAAACTCTTTTCCACAAATATAACATTCAGTTGCTTCTTGAAATTCATCTTCTTCATACTTATTTAATATTGGTTTATCCTTTTTGTTGTGTTTGATATTATAAGTTATTTTTTTGAATATACTCATTATTTTTTCCACATATTTTTTTACTACATCATCACCATCATAATGAAAGTATTGTGATTTATATATTTCTGGATAATCTGAATGAACATACATACCATAACTATTTATTTCTTGTTTTGAAATTGGTTTTGTATAAGATTTGTCAGGATCTGGAGTACATGATTGCATAGGTATATTACATGCTTCAAAATCACAATAGATAACAAAAGGTAATCTATTTTTAAAATGATGATTATTAAATTCAAGAATATTTTTCCTGGTTCTGGCATTATGGTTCTACAAGGTTCGTAATCATAACATATTTTTTGTGTTTTCGAGTGTTTCTTCTCTTTGAAATCCTTGTATACAATTTCTACATGTAAATTGTTTATGTCCATTATTGTCGCACATAAAACTATCTAAATCTTTTATTAAACAATAATGAGCATTTCCATTATTTTCGATGTACAAAGATCAACAACATAACATTTTCACTTTCTTTATTTGAAACATAAATTGGATACAAAGTCTGTTTGTTTGTTTGATCCTTTAAGGCAAATACATTTATGGTCAAATTGTTTTGTTTTCTACTTTTGGAATATCTTCTTTTGCTACTGGATATTCAATTCCTCTCATACTAATTTCATCTTCATATTCTTTATAATTTGTTACTCTTTGTTTGTTTTAACAACAGGATATAAATATGCTAATATTGACCAAAGAAAACATTTTTATCATTTTTATTTTGTACGTTGATAATATTTTTGATTTAAATTGAAGGGGAATATAAGACGAAGCTCTTTGATATTCATATTTATATAGTTTTACTTGTACACTTTTAATACTATTAAAATCAAACCCAGATCCTCTTTCTTGAAATTGATCAACCCAAGCTTTAAATTTATCTATTAGATCATCATAAAATTTAGACAAATTATTTTGTGTTAAAACAACTTTAGCAGGATGAGAGTAATGACTTATTCTATCAAATGCAATAGGAGTTGCAAATTCACTTGTTATTATTATCTTTATTTTTAAAGGAAATTGATCTATGACTATTTTGTCTTTTAATAAGTTTATGTATTTAGTTGCATCAGGTTCTTCTATATCATCAATAGTAGTTTCACTGATAATATCTTTGAATGATTTTTGGGTGCCATTTTTAAAGGAATAAATTGAATTATATTTAAATTTTTACATTTACCCAGTAATATTCACTTTGATAATTTGGATTTCTAGAAATAAATTTTCATAAGCTTTTTATATTTTTCTTTGTTATTTTGATAATGTTTTTGTTTTACAGATTTGTTGCATTGTTTACATGCACAACTTACTCCATAGGTTTGTCTCTTTGTTTATAATATTCACTTAATAATTTGTATTCGTTACATTTTGAACAATGTTTTCTTTCATCCATTTTAAAAAAAATATTTTAATTACTTAAAATGTCTAAAATAAATCTAACAAATAAATTAGCAGATGAATTACATCATAGAGTTGTAAAATCTTTTCCTAAAAGACGTATTTATGTTCATTCAATAGATCAAACATGGGCGGTTGATTTGATAGATATGCAACAATATTCAAAACAAAATAAACACTATAAATATTTATTAGCAGCTATAGATATTTTTAGTAAAAATGGTTGGTTAGTTCCATTGAAAAATAAAACAGGAGTAACGGTAAGTGAAGCATTTAAAACATTATTTAAAGAAAGAAACCAATGTATATTTGGTCGGATAAAGGATCTGAATTTTATAATCGACAAGTAAAGAATTGTTAAAAGATAACAACATAAAGTTATATTCAACTGAGAACGAGGAAAAGAGCAGCGTGGTGGAACGCTGGATAGGTACAATGAAACAACATATGTTTAAATACTTTACTGCTAATGAAACTTTTAAATATTATGATATATTAGATAAATTAGTTAAACATTATAATAATACAGTACATTCTTCAATCAAAATGACACCTGTTGAAGCAAGTAAACCAAAAATAAATTAACAGTGTATAAAAATTTATATCCAGAAAAAGAAGAAAATTAAAAACCTAAATTCAAAGTAGGTGATAGAGTAAGAATAACAAAAAAGAAAGGTAAATTTGAAAAGGGTTATACTACTCGTTGGACCAAAGAAATATTTGTAATTGAAAAAGTTTTAAATACAAACCCTGTTACTTATAGAATAAAAGATTTAAAAGGCGAAGAAATTAAAGGTGGTTTTTATGAACAAGAATTACAGATGACTAAGTTTTAGTTTTGCTGTTAATTTATTACCAATGCTCATAATAATACCAACTGATTATGTATGATCACTACTTATATGAAATATCCCTCTTGCGATTGTTTGAATTTGGCGAACGCATCTGACGAGACATTTAACCTCGAACCTTGATGACTTGCATTCAATTATTGGAATAAAGTCTGCATTTCTCCAAATCGATTGTTAACATTAATTGAATACTAATTAAAGTTTTAGATCTTTATTTTCATTTGACATTAATATCTAGAAAAAACAATACAACATTTACACACAATAATGTATCTAAAACAACTAGTATGTGTTGGTTGTTAACTCGGTTACTATTCAAAAGAAACAAATCTCTTACAACCGTGAAAAAAGTTACCTTTTGTTCGGCGGACATGCATGTCCGCTAAATGTTTACACTTGTTACTATGCAACAGATCTAGCAACAGTCCGATCAATATTCCATCAATACCTTTTGTTCGGCGGACATGCATGTCCGTTGAGCAATAACTGTTTTATTGTGATTGGGGCGTTTCGTTGGTTGTCGCGGGCAGTGGTTGTCTCCAGTATTCAGCATATTCTGGATTGGAAAGCATTTCTGTAATATCCTTTAATTTACCAGCGGTGAAATAAGAAACTGGCAATCCAACCAAACCGAACCGGGATAACCTTCAAGAACCCTAGAGATTCCGTAACCTTCTTGCATGTCTATCGGAATAATCTATGTTTGTTTTAACCAATCACGCCATGATTCTTTGATTTCATTTTATCGTATTTATCCTCGTGCCAAGCTTTGACACGCACCAAAAGGCACCGAACTTAATATATAACAAAAGCATTTGCGCCTCACACCTCTTCACTTGTCTCGCTGCACGTCGCAATATATTTAGGAGTTGTTCTGTTGATAAAATTCCTTGTATATTCCACATGTCCTCAACGAGAAACTGTTTATCTATTCCACAATGATCCACACATTTGGAACGAAGATAATCATGGAGTTCCTGGGGTTAAATGTTTTCTCTTTTTGCTTGCGTGAATAATGAATCAATTTTGACTTTGGTCGTTTTGGTAAAGAAGGTTTAGGTGCATCAGGTCCGCTTTCTTTAATTTGCTTTATCACTAATGTCATTTGTTCATAATAGTTCGAATGTTCAGTAATAATAACAGATTGTTCCGTTGACCACATCCCTGGAATACACTGATTTGAAGGTAAAATTAATGTCTCTGCATTTCTTGAATATTCCAGCAATTTAGATGAAGAGGATAAACAGTCATCTATTTCATTTTGAAGTTCTAAAGTAGAACAACTTTCTTGCGACATTAATAAAACACGTCTTCTCACCACTGTTAATTTGAAACGAAACACCGCACCAGTCTGCTATATGTTTACATGTGATGACAACGTCGTCTAGGCAACATGTAAACATACTCTTGAATATTTCAATGATCGATTTAGTCTATTTAAAAGTCATGTCCTATTAAATAGCACTTCACAAATGTAAAAGCAATTTAAGTTGTAGTCGTATTGATCCGTTTTATTACTAGACTATATTGATAGAATTAATTAAAATCACAATTTATATTTTACAATTTCTCGAGGTTGGGGCGCACTGGGAAATTTTTTCTCTCAAATCCCACAGAATTCTTTATCTGCCTGTTCTCCCGGCCTTTTTATTTTTGTTTTTGGAATTTTTTTGTTGTTTTTAGGTGTTTTTGCTTTTTACAAAAGTAAAAAAAATTTTTGGGAGTAAGAAAATTTTGCTGTTTTTAGGGTGTTTTGATTTTTGGTAAAAAGTGGCCTTTGCTTCAAATGAAGGTATTTTAGGGGTCAAAAAATTTTTTTTTTTTGATGTGTGGGCTCAACTCGCTCAGATACTCAACTACTGTTAACAAAGCCATATCACGAGCCTAGGTTAGTGGTCAAATATCAGAAGTCATCAGTTAACAAAGTCATATCACTAGCCAAGGGTAGTGGTCAATTATCAGGGTGATCAGTTAACAGAGACATCACTAGCCTAGGGTAGTGGTCAAATATCAGGAGTGATCAGTTAACAGACATATCACAAGCATAGGGTAGTAGTCAAATACAAAGTCATCAGTTAACAAAGCCATATCACTAGCCTAGGGTAGTGGTCAATCATCAGGAGTCATCAGTGAATAAAGCCATATCACTAGCCTAGGGTAGTGGTCAATTATCAGGAGTGATCAGTTAACAAAGCCATATATCACTAGTGTTATGATATTGTAACTATTATATTTATTTAGTTGGCCTTATTTGTTTTGTGTGGCCTATTATATGTTTTACATTGTGTACAAAATAAAACACATTGTGTTACAACTATGCAGTTTAGAAATCACTGGAACAATCATTGATACTCATGGAATGATTAGAACTTTCTATTTCACTTACATAACGTTTCCAGAATGATCATAACAAAAGATGCGTAATTTAAATTTCTAGCGTTGTCTAGAAGTTTCCGTTTGAGTATATATATAAGTATGCAGACCCTAAGGACATGGATATAGATAGACTTAGACATCGATAGACATCAACATTCTCAACAGTTGGATTGACACTTTTATCTACTAACAACATCATATTAAATTGTGACCTATTGGACGTAACAAATAGTGGATTCCCGAAGATTTCCGGATAAAGAAAAGATAAAAGATTGGACTCATATTTTGACAGTTAAGTTGACATTTCTCTTTGTGTAATACTTCTTGTAAACTAGTGTATAATAAATCTTGTTAAATTTTATAATTGATTTGTGTCTTTTGTTGGCTTCAATTAAAGGCGATTTTCTGGCGTAAGACTAGCCTAAGGTAGTGGTCATTTATCAGTTCAGTTAACAAAGCCACATCACTAGCATAGAGTAGTGGTCAATTATCAGTAGTGTTCAGTTAACAAAGTAATATCACTAGCCTAGGGTAGTGGTCAATTATCAGGAGTGATCAGTTAACAAAGCCATATCACTAGCCTAGGGTAGTGGTCATTTATCTGGAATGACCAGTTAACAAAGCCATATCACTAGTATAGGGTAGTATCGGATCATTCAACAATGTCATATCAATAGCCTATGGTAGTTACCAATTATGTGAAAGATCACTAGCCTAGGGTAGTTGTCAGTTATGTGTCATATCACTAGCCTATGGTAGTTGTCATTTATGTGTCATATCATTAGCCTTGAATAGTTACCAGTTATGTGTTATATCACTAGCCTATGGTAGTTGTCAGTTATGTGTCATATCACTAGCCTTGAATAGTTGTCAGTTATGTGTTATATCACTAGCATATGGTAGTTGTCAGTTATGTGTCATACCACTAACCTACGATAGTTGTCAGTTTTGTATCATAAAACAACAAAGTTATATCACTAACCTAGGGTAGTTGTCAGTTATGTGTAATATCACTAGCTCAGGGTAGTTTTTAGTTATGAGTCATTATAAAACAACAGATATATTACTAGCCTAAGATAGTTGTCAGTAATGTGTCATATCACTAGCTTGGGAGTTGTCAGTAATTATTCATATCACTACTCTACAGTAGTTGTCAGTAGTGTGTCATATAATCATTATCCTATGGTAGTTGTCCGTTACTTGTCACTATAAAACAACAAAGTTATATCACTAGCCAGGGTAGTTGTCAGTATTTTGTCATCACTAGCTGATGGTAGTTGTCAGTAATGTGTTATATCACTAGCCTAGGAAGTTGTTAGTTATTTGTCATATCACTGACTAGCCTAGAGTAGTTTTCAGTTATGTGTCATATCACGACCCTTGGGTAGTTGTCAGTTATATGTGATATCACCATCCTACGGTAGTTGTCAGTTATGTGTCATATCACTAGCTTTTGTAGTTGTCAGTAACGTATCATTTCATCCCTAAGGTAGTTGTCATTAATGTCTCATATCACTAGCCTATGGTAGTTGTCATTAATGTCTCATATCACTAGCCTAGTGTAGTTATCATTAATGTTTCATATCACTAACTTAAAGTGGTTGTCATAAATGTGTCATATAACTAGCCTAGGGTGGTTGTCAGTAATGTCTCATATCTCTAACCTAGGGAAGTCGTCATAAATGTGTTATATCACTAGCCTATCGTCAGCAGGCTGATGATATGACACGTTACTGAAAACTACCGTAGGCGCGTGATATGACACATAACTGACAACTACCCTAGGCTAGTGATATGACAAATTACTGATAACTACCATAGGATAGTGATATGCGGCACAAATGACAAGTACCCTATGCTTGTGATACAAGACATTCCTGACAACTACCCCAGGCTAGTGATATGAGGCATTAATGACAACTACCCTGGGCTGGAGATATGAGACACTACTGACAATTACCGTTGGCTGATGATATGGCACGTTACTGACAACTTCCGTATGCTAGTGATATGACATTACTGACAACTACTCTAGGCTAGGTGATATGTCATATAAATGACAACTACCCTAATTTAGTGATATGACACATTACTGACAACTACCCTGGGCTAGTGATATGACACATACACAACTTCCATAAGCTAGTGATATGTCATATAACTGACAACTACCCTGGGCTAGTGATATAACACATAACTGACAACTTCCTTTGGCAAGTGATATGACACATAACTGACAACGTCCCTATGCTAGTGATATGACACATAACTGACATCTACCTTAGGCTTGTGATATGACTTTGTTAACTGATCTTATAAATGACCAATAGCCTAGGCTAGTGATATGACTTTGTTAACTGGTCATTCCAGATAATTGACAACTACCTTAGGCTAGTGATATAACACGTTACTGACACCTACCGTAGGCTAGTGATATGACACATTACTGACAACTACTCTAGGCTAGTTATATGACACATAAATGACAACTACCCTAAGCTAGTGATATGAGATATTACTGACAACTACACTGGGCTAGTGAAATGACAAATAACACAATTTCCCCAGGCAAGTGATATGACACATAACTGACAACTACCCTGGGCTAGTGATATAACACATAACTGACAACTTCCTTTGACTAGTGATATGACACATAACTGACAACGTCCCTATGCTAGTGATATGACACACAACTGACATCTACCCTAGGCTTGTGATATGACACATTACTGACAACTACCGTATGCTAGCTGATAAGTGGCCACTACCCTAGGCTAGTGATATGACTTTGTTAACTGATCATTCCTGATAATTGATCACTACCCTAGGCTAGTGATCTGACTTTGTAAACTGATCACTCCTGATAATTGACCACTACCCTAGGCTAGTGATATGGCTTTGTTAACTGATCTGATAATGACCACTACACTAGGCTAGTGATATGACTTTGTTAACTGATCATTCCTAATAATTGACCACTACCCTAGGCTAGTGATATGACCTTGTTAACTTGTCATTCCTGATTATTGACCACTTCCCTAGGCTAGTGATATGGCTTAGTTAACTGATCACTCCTGATAATTGACCACTACCCTAGGCAAGTGATATGACTTTGTTAACTGATCATTCCTGATAATTGACCACTACCCTAGGCTAGTGATATGACCTTGTTAACTGGTCATTTCTGATTATTGACCACTTCCTATGCTAGGTGATATGACTTTGTTAACTGATCATTCCTGATAATTGACCACTACCTAGCCTAGTGATATGACCTTGTTAACTGATCATTTCAGATAATTGACCACTACCCTAGGCTAGTGATATGACCTTGTTAACTGGTCATTCCAAAAATTGACCACTACCCTCAGCTAGTGATATGGCTTTGTTAACTGATCTTATAAAATGACCACTACCTAGGCTAGTGATATGACTTTGTTAACTGGTCATTTCAGATAATTGACCACTACCTTAGGCTAGTGATATGGCTTTGTTAACTGGTCATTCCAAATAATTGACCACTACCCTAGGCTAGTGATATGACCTTGTTAACTGGTCATTCCAAAAACTGACCACTACCCTAAGCTAGTGATATGGCTTTGGTAACTGATCACTCCTGGTATTTGACCACTACCCTAGGCTCGTGATATGGCTTGATTAACTGATCTGATAAATGACCACTACCCTAGGCTAGTGATATGACTTTGTTAATTGATCATTCCTGATAATTGATCACTACCCTAGGCTAGTGATCTGACTTTGTAAACTGATCACTCCTGATAATTGATCACTTCCTAGGCTAGTGATCTGACTTTGTAAACTGATCACTCCTGATAATTAACCACTACACTAGCCTAGTGATGAGTTTGTTAACTGATCATTCCTGATAATTGACAACTACACTAGGCTAGTGATATGACCTGTTAACTGGTCATTCAAATAATTGACCACTACCCTTGGCTAGTGATATGGCTTTGTTAACTGTTCATTCAAGATAATTGACAACTACCCTAGGCTAGTGATATGGCTTTGTTAACTGGTCATTCAAGATAATTGACCACTACCCTAGGCTAGTGATATGACTTTGTTAACTGGTCATTCCAGATAATTGACTACTACCCTAGGCTAGTAATATGACTTTGTTAACTGGTAATTCCAAATAATTGATCACTACCCTAGGCAAGTGATATGGCTTTGTTACCTGTTCATTCAAGATAATTGACAACTACCCTAGGCTAGTGATATGGCTTTGTTAACTGTTCATTCAAGATAATTGACCACTACCCTAGGCTAGTGATATGGCTTTGTTAACTGATCATTCCAGATAATATACTATTACCCTAGGCTGGTGATATGACTTTGTTAACAGGTCATTCCAGATAATTGACCACCACCCTAGGCTAGTGATATGACTTTGTAAACTGACCACTCCTGATAATTGACCACTACCCTAGGCTAGTGATATGGCTTTGTTAACTGGTCATTCCAGATAATTGACTATTACCCTAGGCTGGTTATATGTCTGCGTTAACTGATCACTCCTAAAATTGACCACTACCCTAGGCTAGTGATATGTCTCTGTTAACTGATCACTCCTAAAATTGACGACTACCCTAGGCTAGTGATATGATTTTGTTAACTGATCACTCCTGATAACGAACCACTACCCTAGGCTAGTGATATGGCTTTGTTAACTGGTCATTCAAGATAATTGACAACTACCCTAGGCTAGTGATATGACTTTGTTAACTGGTCATTCAAGATAATTGACCACTACCCTAGGCTAGTGATATGTCTCTGTTAACTGATCACTCCTAATAATTGACCACTACCCTAGGCTAGTGATGTGACTTTGTTAACTGATCACTCCTGATAATTGACCACTACCCTAGGCTAGTGATATGGCTTTGTTAACTGGTCATTCCAGATAATTATCTACTACCCTAGGCTAGTGATATGGCTTTGTTAACTGGTCATTCCAGATAATTGACTACTACCCTAGGCTAGTGATATGACTTTGTTAACTGGTCATTCCAGATAATTGACCACTACCCTAGGCTAGTGATATGACTTTGTTAACTGGTCATTCAAGATAATTGACCACTACCCTAGGCTAGTGATATGATTTTGTAAACTGATCACTCTTGATAATTGACCACTACCCTAGGTTAGTGATATGTCTCTGTTTACTGATCACTCCTAATAATTGACCACTACCTAGGCTAGTGATGTGACTTTGTTAACTGATCACTCCTGATAATTAACCACTACTATAGGCTAGTGATATGGATTTGTTAACTTAACTGATCTGATAAATGACCACTACCTATACTAGTGGTATGGCTTTGTTAACTGGTCATTCAAGATAATTGACTACTACCCTAGGCTAGTGATATGACTTTGTTAACTGGTCATTCCAGATAATTGACTACTACCTAGGCTAGTGAAATGACTTTGTTAACTGGTCATTCCAGATAACTGACCACTACCCTAGGATATTGATAGGACTGTTGACTGGTCATTCCAGATAATTGACCACTACCGTAGGCTAGTGATATGACTTTGTTAACTGGTCATTCAAGATAATTGACCACTACCCTAGGCTAGTGATATGATTTTGTAAACTGATCACTCTTGATAATTGACCACTACCTAGGCTAGTGATATGTCTCTGTTTACTGATCACTCTAATAATTGACCACTACCCTAGGCTAGTGATGTGACTTTGTTAACTGATCACTCCTGATAATTAACCACTACTATAGGCTAGTGATATGGATTTGTTAGCAACTGATCTGATAAATGACCACTACCCTATACTAGTGGTATGGCTTTGTTAACTGGTCATTCAAGATAATTGACTACTACCCTAGGCTAGTGATATGACTTTGTTAACTGGTCATTCCAGATAATTGACTACTACCCTAGGCTAGTGAAATGACTTTGTTAACTGGTCATTCCAGATAACTGACCACTACCCTAGGATATTGATAGGACTGTTGACTGATCACTCCTGATAATTGACCACTACCCTAGGCCATTGATATGACTGATGTCTGATGACTCATGCTTATTGACCACTAGCCTGGGCTATTGATATGACTTTGTAGGCTGATATGACAACCTAAATTTGTGTACATTCAATTGCTGCTGTCTAAAACTATTACCAATCTCTCCAGTTTCTTTTCAATTGATGAATATTATCAACCTATCCAGTCACTCAAAAGTGTTATAGTCAAATTAATACACAACACATAATAAGTAACTGGAAAGGTACAGCAATTGCTGAAACAAGAAATGTAGATAAATAAATACTCCTTGCACTTTAGTTTTTCATATTAACATGATTAAGTGGACTAGTGAAATTTATATATTTGACCTTAGGTTGAAATTTTTTAAAATTGTCTAAATTCCTTAGCAGAAAATTCCTTACTCTAATTTTTACTTAGAACTTAACAAAAGTAATCAGCTTGTTTTGAACATAATATATCATTTGTAAATTTACCTTTTAAGAGCATATATATATATAATTTATTAATAAAGATACTTCCTTTTTTCACAAATTTAAAAGGACAGAATAAACTTAAAGGGGTACATAACTGGACACTGTAAATGTTAACTAACAGAAAGGGTTTGTGGGGCATTCCCTGCTCAATTTGCACACCTCTTAGCAGATTTTTACGTCATTATGTCCAAGTTTTCAAGAAGACTGTTTAAACCTGAAATAATTTTACACTGATAAATTTTGATGTCACATTTGTAAGGCCACACTTAAAAATATTTTAGTTTGCCCTTACCCTACCCAAAGGTACATTTTAGAGACAGTGGGTAGGTTGGTAGGCATTTTCTTTTCTCCCAGCAAAGTGAAATTGAAGTGTCAGATGTTTTTAGTCTTCATGCTTTTCAGATTAAAAGAAAACTTTTCACATCAGAACAATAACAGAATTTGAGTAGGCAGCTATGTTTTGGGTAGGTAGGGTTAGGGCAAGCAAACGTATATTCTTTTGTATGGTCAATGCATTCCTTTAAAATAAACAGAATGCAAGGATTACTACAAAATTTTATAAAATCAGTTAAAGTTAATAACCAGATAGCATGTCTAAATGTTATGATAATCTTAGATGTCTGTAGTGTACTGATGTTTTTGTTCAATAATATGAAAGAACCCAGGTTTTAGTTACATCTAAAGATGTCATAGTTTATATTTATGATAGCTTGGAATTTATATATTTATGGATCAATGGGTAATGATTTTCTTCTGAAATTTATATGAACAATGGGTATATATATGTACAGATTCTTGCAAACAAAAAACATGTACAATAAATGTATATGAATGGGGTGTCTGGTTTACAACAACAGCCAGATGTCTGTACCAAACCCTGTAACTGTGTGCAAGATGAAACAAACACCCTAGCCCCACCCCTTCGACCATATGTTAATGATGGGATCCTAGGTAGCAGTAGTCCAGATAATTATGACCAAAAAAATAAAATAGCCTTTCAAGACATCATAATTATTGGTCTAATCAGTAATTGAGTTAGGCTAAGATTTGGTTTTACATTGGTTTATTCTGAGACATATATACAAGATATACAAGTGAATATGTGTCTCTCAAACACTGATTTAGGGGTGAGCAGGGTGCATTGGACCCCGTCTTGTAGGGAAAATTTGGTGGATTATATGAGAATCACCCAGGCATGACTGGAGCATATATAGGGACTGGACTAAAGATCAGATATATAGCCAATAAATCGTCTACAGTAGGGCATACGTTTTTAAATGCATGTAGACGATTGACGCTATAATATATTACATATATCTGACCTGTAGTCAAGACTGAAGTCCCTATGCCATGGACTGGAGCAGCCCCTAATGAAAATTTGGATCTGTTACTGCCGCTGGTTTAATATAGCTCTTCTGTATGTTTTCATATGTAACAAATAAGAGTAGCCCTCGTATGCATTCGTTGCGTGTAGCTCCCTCCCCTCCCTTGTAATAATCGTCTTTTGAGTGCCTAGATGCCGTGTTTGTACACAATATCTAAAGCTGATTCAGTATTCAAAATACTTATTTTGGTATCGTCTCTGTTCAAGTGATATATGCCTACATCTTGAGAAATATCTAAGAACTTCTGAACATATTTTGTTTTCCGCTTGCTGATAGTTCTGTGAAATTAGATAATCGCGCCAATGACGTGATCTCGTGTCCCGCGTTGCTTCATAAAACTCATGAATATTCATACTACCCTAGGCTAGTGATACGTAGAGTCTATCAAAAAGGTATGGCAGAGGTCATATTGAGTGTAGTGTTACGAAGTATTGAACGGAACGGATATGATCTCTGCGCCGAGATTGGAG
Organism: Mytilus coruscus; assembly: GCA_017311375.1. Lineage (NCBI taxonomy): Eukaryota > Metazoa > Mollusca > Bivalvia > Mytilida > Mytilidae > Mytilus > Mytilus coruscus. Next base: position 1,320 of record JAASAO010003685.1, on the reverse strand, counting down.
GATATTATTAAAATAATTTTATTGAATATATTTTGATACTAAAGACATGTGCAAAACAATTAGCGAAACACATTTTATCACTTTTCAGAACTCAGTCACAGTGAAATACTCAAATAGGCCCTAGGCTATGTCAGTATGTGCCATAATATTATTATTCAAGAGTTAATTTAATATTTATATTTTGGTAAGTATTTATACTGCTGTAACCAAATTATTTCAACACAGAATATAAATTTCTACTTTAATCATACAAGGGGTAGCCAAAATATTCATGAATAATGGATCAAGACAGGATTAAAATGATCAAATACAGGAACTCCTTTTCATTACTGATACCTGATCCTACCTTTTTCATTTAAACTTAAACGAGACCATAATGAAAGTATTCTGAATGTAAATTCTTCATTATTTGAAATAAAAGGAAATAAGTTTGCAATTCTTGTATGAACAAACTAAATATAACAATAAATTTTGTCTCACTGATTCCATGCAGATTCTAATGAATGGACTCAAATTATAAAAAAGCACTAAACCAATAAATAAATGGTTCTAATCATGAACTTGAAAATAGATAGGAACAAAAAGACTGGATCTAATATTTTCTTCTTCTATTTAATTTTTTAACAATTATGCATTTTATATTTATATAAAAGTATTTCAGAGCAGATTCTGAGTGCTAAGTCAACAATATTATGTTTTAGATCACAAGTCATAAGTAAGACTTAGTTACACTTCATGTCAGTATGAACATGCTTTGAATAAGAGTGATTAAAATCCTAGTCTGAAAGAGATGGTTTTAAGTTCATATTTAGGACAAGACTTTTCATTTACCTTTGGCAGTTTTGCAGGATTACTTCATCACAATTTTTGTTTTAATATTATAAACAATGAATGAGTTTTGGTTAAGGTTGTGTAAAGACAGTATACGATTTCCTTACCTTGTTTTAGTTAAGTCAAACAATTAACTGATTTAAAGAGAATAATTAATCCATGAATCCAGTCAAATATTCACAGCTGAACTCGCCATTGCTTTTCAAACAAACACACTAAATGTGTGTATATTGTGTAAAGATGCAAGTTGACATCGATGTGTAAGATAACAAAACTACAATGTCAAAAATGTCTTTCGTTTGGAATTTAGTTCGAACGGGGTTTCCTAAGGGTGATAGAACGTAGTATTAATTTCTTTGATAATAAGAACCATGCTTGAAAAATCGAAAGAAATCTATTTCTGACCCTAATGGCAATTAAGAAACAGAAAAAAAAATTCCAAATTGGCGCCAAATTATTTTTCCGTGAAATTAACGCAATTTCAGAATG
>JAASAO010002719.1:0-15274 GCA_017311375.1 Mytilus coruscus | reverse complement strand
CAGAACAATTCAAAATCAGTTTTAATTCGAAATATTTAAAAGAAAGAATTTAAAATCAGTTCCAATAACTTCACTGAGTAGCAGATTTTCTATTTTTCCTTTTAAAAGTTACATGTACAAAAATCGAGCCGTAAACCTCATTGTTGTATGCTGTTACACTAATTAAGCAGTATAACACTATACAAAATCTTGTTATCGGGATATATCAGTTTGTTTTGGGAATATTACGTTTTCTTGTATTTCTCGAAATCGTGGTACCCGATAGATAGGTTATCCAACACTTCGGAAAATATTTTTATATGATGGGATATAAACATCATGGTTTTCGTTGCTTCGTTCCCTAACAAACTTATCCGTAACGATTATATATGATATCGGGGACGTCCGAAAAATATACTCGTTCTGAACATGAAAATTGCTCTGGACGCTATAGGCATCAAACGAAATCAATAAACCGACAAAAAAATTAACAGTACTCTTTCTAAGAAGAGAACTTTTAATACTTTTCATTATAAATTACATGAATCAGTCATGTCAGTGTTCGATGAAGCCGTTATTTATTAATTTTTTTAAATACAAACCATCCAGAACTACTGACTTTAGTGACAGTTCATTATGCAACTATAATGATTTCAAATTGCAAATATGGTCAGTTTAGGTACATGTAAGTGCAGACAAATAATTGTGTTATATGAGTCAGTCTGAGGTATAAAACTACTTATATTTTCCATATTTGTTTACGATTCAATATTTTGAATAAAAGACCTCATGCTGGCACTATAAATTGATGCGAACCAAATTTTTTAGTCGTTGTATTCCAATATTGCTGTCATTTGTATTATACAACCCATCCTGATATCAAAATATAACTCATTTACTATGCCGCTATAAAATTTTCAAAATAAAGTCCAAATTTGGTCAATTTTGGTTGACGCGGACAAATAATTTTGTTATACAAGTCAGTCTGAGGTATGAAAACTACTGATATTTATTTAGGATTAAATATTTTGAATAACAAGAGGACATGCTGGCACTATAAATTGATGCAAACCAAAATTTTAGTTATTTTTTCCATTATTGCTGTCATTTGTATTATACAATCCATCCTGATATAAAATATAACTGATTTACTATTGCGCTATAAAAATTTCATAATAAAGTGCAAATTTGGTCAATTTTAATTGAAGCGGACAAATAATTTTGTTATACGAGTCAGTCTGAGGTATGACAACTACTGATATTTATTTACAATTAAATATTTTGATTAAAAGAGGACATGCTGCCACTATAAATTGATGCAAACCGAACTTTTTAGTCATTGTATTGCAATATTGCTGTCAGTTGTATTATACAACCTATCCTGATATCAAAATATAACTGATTTACTATGCCGCTATAAAAATTTTCATAATAAAGTGCAAATTTGGTCACTTTTGGTTGACGCGGACAGATAATTTTGTTATACGAGTCAGTCTTAGGTATGAAAACTACTGATATTTGTTTAGGATTAAATATTTTGAATAACAAGAGGACATGCTGGCACTATAAATTGATGCAAACCAAAATTTTTATATATTTTTTCCAATATTGCTGTCAGTTGTATTATACAATCCATCCTTATATAAAAATATAACTGATTTATTATTGCGCTATATAAATTTTCATAATAAAGTGCAAATTTGGTCAATTTTGGTTGACACGGACAAATAATTTTGTTATACAAGTCAGTCTGAGGTATGAAAACTACTGATATTTATTTAGGATTAAATATTTTGAATAACAAGAGGACATGCTGGCACTATAAATTGATGCGAACCAAAATTTTTAGTTATTTTTTTCCAATATTGCTGTCATTTGTATTATACAATCCATCCTGATATAAAAATATAACTGATTTACTATTGCGCTATAAAACATTTCATAATAAAGTGCAAATTTGGTCAATTTTAATTGACGCGGACAAATAATTTTGTTATACAAGTCAGTCTGAGGTATGAAAACTACTGATATTTATTTACAATTAAATATTTTGAATAACAAGAGGACATGCTGCCACTATAAATTGATGCAAACCGAACTTTTAGTCATTGTATTCCAATATTGCTGTCAGTTGTATTATACAATCCATCCTGATATAAAATATAACTGATTTACTATTGCGCTATAAAAAATTTCATAATAAAGTGCAAATTTGGTCAATTTTAATTGACGCGGACAAATAATTTTGTTATACGAGTCAGTCTGAGGTATGAAAACTACTGATATTTATTTACAATTAAATATTTTGAATAAAAGAGGACATGCTGCCACTATAAATTGATGCAAACCGAACTTTTTAGTCATTGTATTCCAATATTGCTGTCAGTTGTATTATACAACCTATCCTGATATCAAAATATAACTGATTTACTATTGCGCTATCAAAATTTTCATAATTAAAGTCCAAATTTGGTCAATTTTGGTTGATGCAGACAAATAATTTTGTTATACTTGTCAGTCTGAGGTATGAAAACTACTGGTATTTATTTACAATTAAATATTTTGATTAAAAGAGGACATGCTGCCACTATAAATTGATGCGAAGCAAACTTTTTAGTTATTTTTTCCAATATTGCTGTCAGTTGTATTATACAACCCATCCTGATATCAAAATATAATTGATTTACTATGCCGCTATAAAATTTTCATAATTAAAGTCCAAATTTGGTCAATTTTGGTTGATGCAGACAAATAATTTTGTTATACTTGTCAGTCTGAGGTATGAAAACTACTGGTATTTATTTACAATTAAATATTTTGATTAAAAGAGGACATGCTGGCACTATAAATTGATGCAAACCAAATTTTTAGTCATTGTATTCCAATATTGCTGTCAGTTGTATTATACAACCCATCCTGATATCAAAATATAACTGATTTACTATGCCGCTATAAAATTTTCATAATAAAGTCCAAATTTGGTCAATTTTGATTGACGTGGACAGATAATTTTGTTATAGGAGTCAGTCTGAGGTATGAAAACTACTGATATTTGTTTACATTCAATATTTTGAATAACAGGAGGACATGCTGGCACTATAAATTGATGAGAACCAAAATTTTAGTTATTTTTTCCAATATTGCTGTCATTTGTATTATACAATCCATCCTGATATAAAAATATAACTGATTAACTATTGCGCTATACAAATTTTCATAATAAAGTGCAAATTTGGTCAATTTTGGTTGAATCGGACAAATGATTTTGTCATACAAGTCATTCTGAGGTATGAAAACTACTGATATTTATTTACAATTAAATATTTTGAATAAAAGATGACATGCTGGCACTATAAATTGATGCGAACCAAATTTTTAGTTATTGTATTCCTATATTGCTGTCATTTGTATTATACAACCCATCCTTATATCAAAATATAACTGATTTACTATGCCACTATAAAATTTTCATAATAAAGTCCAAATTTGGTCAATTTTGGTTGACGCAGACAAATAATTTTGTTATACAGTCCCTGTAACGTAAAAGTTAACAATACGAACGATACCCGAATCATGTACGGACGATGCCCGAACGATGTACGTACGCTTCCCGAACGGTGTACGAATGCAAACGAAACGCTGACCGAACGTTGTACGGACGCTGAACGAATGATGTACGAACGAAACCATGTACCATTAGCCATACCATAAACGATAACATAAGCGCCCTTTATCGTACATCGTATGGTTTTGCTTACATCGTTTCGTTCAGCGTATACCGTATCGTTTAGCGTACATCGTTTCGTTTAGCGTATATCGTATGGTTTAGCGTACATCGTTTCTTGGCGTGCATAGTTTCGTTTAGTGTATATGTTTATTTTAAATATAAAACATGAATTGTGTTCTGTTACATCTTTTATATAGGTGATGATAGGCGTAAATTTAGATTGGATGCATATTTCAGTTTTTAATCAATCATTAAATAAATTATAATTTAATCTGACTCGATGTTGATCCAAAATAATTTACATAAAAAGTTTGAAAAATAAACATGATAAACACTGAAATAAATTTAAACAAATTAAAAGATACGATTATGAATTTAGTTAGCCGTGGAAATACGTACTTGGTGAATGTGCGGGTAAACTGCAGCCTGCAGGGTTTTCAGTCAACATTTTTTGAAAATAACCTAAGGTATTAACATTTTTTTTTTACCTAAATGAACAATTTATTTAGATGGAATTCGGAATTAATCTTATGTTCTTACAAAAGTATATTCGGGGTCTTAAGGTTGACCTTTGTTCAAAAGGTTTGTTAATTATTTTATGTATTCTCTTTATCGCATGTATTTTAACATCGACTGAATAATAGTTATCAAAGGTACCAGGCTTACAAAGTTGAAGAGCACTGAGGACCTAAAATTCACAAAAGTTGTGCCAAATACGACTAAGGAAATCTATGCCTGGGATAAGAAAATCCTTAGTATTTTGAAAATTCATACTTTTGTAAACAGGAAATTTATAAAATGACCATATAATTGATATTCATGTCAACACCGAAGTGCTGACTACTGGGCTGGTGATACCCTCGGGGACGAAACGTCCACCAGCAGTGGCATCGACCCAGTGGTGTAAATAGTTATCAAAGGTACCAGGCTTATAATTTAATACGCCAGACGCGCGTTTCGTCTTCATAAGACTCATCAGTGACGCTCAGAATAACAGTTTTATCTATATATCGTAATTAAACCATTTTTTAGATTATAGGTATATTTTTATTCATCTATCAAATCAGTCGAAAAAAAAACAAATATTCGAGAAACAATTACCGGTTATGTGCCTCATCAACCCGAAACATAAATCCTACCAATGTACAAACAATTACGTATTATGTTTACTACTAATGCACTTGACTTTAGACAATCATCAAAAAGAGCGTGTCCGGCAAATGAAACATTTCTAATTCGTAAGTGATATTATAATTTAGCGTTTTCATTTTATATTTTCTAACAAAAAAAAACTAGACCATTCCTCTATTCTTTAATATTTTTAAGACCATTTTCCTATATTCTTTATTTTGCCCGTTATACTCTATTCTTATTTTATATTTTATTTTCTTTATTTTCCTGTATCTATATACCTCCTTTATTCGGAGCAACTCCACCCTAAATATACATATGATACGCAGGGTCTATAGGTCATCGCTTGTGCCGTGATACACATGTTTGCATAACAAAGGATGTCCTTGTTCATATTTATAACAAGGATGTCCTTGTTCATATTTATAACATTTTAAATGTCCTCCTAATAATACATCTTATAGTTGCCACTGGACGTCAATCAGCTAACTATAAATTCATCCGTCATCTTCTTAGTTTTGTTATAATGTAAATCAAACAACATGATGAAACAATTGAAGATTTTCACTGATGAAATAATGAGAAATAATTGTAAACAAAACCACTCAATCACATCCCTACGCCACAAAGTTTAGCCATTTCACATGTAATTAAATTATTTTCATTAATTTATTTCAAAATAATTTTACATAATTTTGAAATCAAACGGTCATCTTACTAATTTGCCAAAAAAAAAACAACCAACCAAACAGTTATTTTCATTCCTTTTTTTAAACAGATCGATTGTTTTCAATGGTCGGTGCCTGACAACATTTATAAAATCTATCACCATGTTTTCAGTAAGAAAGCTAGCCTTTCATGTTAAAAGAAAATGTCATAATACTATGACAATGTCATTTACGTTGTTCAAACATCACGGCACGTCAAACTTTGTTCAACAGAAAAGATGATTGGGCATTCGTGAAAATGTGTCACGCCCTCATGAATTGGCGTACCTTCAGAAAGCTTCCATTGAAATAATTTTACACACAAGTAATTGTGTATTATATTTTCTTAACAAAAAAAATGTATTTTGCGTTAAATGTGCAATGAAGCCACGGATTCGTAATCTTCAAAAATAGTTCACAAACGGTTGATAAAATGTGGAAAGTCTAAAAGAAAGATAACAATTATGTCCAGTGCGCGTTTATAAAACGGGCTCTATTTGGACATTTTGAGATACTATAAGTACTTGTTTTATGTGTATAGGATTTTAGAGGTGAACACAACTTTTAATCAGTTGGATTTTCAATTTTACTAAAAAAAATGTGTTGGGTTTTCTTCTTTTCTTTTAATTTATATCATGATTCTTTGATATTTCCCATCATCTTCTGATTTTTTTTAAGATGAATAATTTAAAACTTGTATACCAAACATTTAAAATATTTCTGCGTTTATAAAGAGCATTGAAAGTACAACATCTTATAAACGATAAACATTGATAGAGGTAAATGAGCCACTCTTTCTCAGGTTGAGATGGAATATATTAGTTATTTGATTTAATGAGTTTAACAATCGAAACCCTGAAATATCGTCTCATGACAAGCAGGAAAAATTGCAAAACTGAACTTCCAACAGCGGGCGATGATTTCTAATTATACAATATTCTTGCAATGGATTTTTTAATGCAATGTAGAACTTATCAATTTAGACATTTCTTATCCCGAATTACTTCTTGGTTAAAACGATAATGCATTATTTCATGGTCAACCGACCTGAGAAGTCAAATGAAATACCATAATGGTAATTGTTTCATGATATATTTTAGCTATCATTTGTGACTTTTAGCAAGTGACATTCCCTGTTGACCATATTAAACAGTGCACAATAATAAATTAACATATACGTTTATACATGAGCTTAAGAATGACCGAATGGACTAATTTTATTGTTTCTACTGTTCCCTTTATCAATCGATGGGCATTCCATTCCTTTTGAAATTACTAAATCGAATATGAAGTCACATGCACGAAGAAGTTTGTCTGACGTGAAAATACGTAGTCCCATATCTCACGGCTACATGGACACACAGAGTGTAAAATAAAAAGGCAGGACTACATTTACATGGAGATTATATACATTTAAAGAAAATGCAGGACAACATTATTTTTCATCCTAGACCCCCGTAAAAATCTAATGGTAGCTTCCTAATGTTGACTTCGACAACGAGCTTCGTAACCGCAGAGAAAAAGTAAAATGTCAGTGTGACTTTATCCACCAGCAACATATGTCCACAAGCTTCGGGTACGTGAGGAGACTTTCTTGCTATAAGACGGTTGATATTTTCTTCATTGTGAGCTAGAACTATTTTCGACCTTGGCATCTTATTTTAAAATTACGTCATTGATGATCTGATCACTACAACGTTTTTACAAAATATTCGTTCCCGTGAAAATTAAGATTTGTTTAACTTACAAATGTCATCAAGGTCTCTTCTCAGGATATAAGCCATCTGTCTGGCAGGCTTTAAAGTCGACAAGATAACAGGTCAATGTATTCAAGTGAATTTAAGATTGTTGCAATTCTAAAGTACAATGGGTAAATCAATCTTATCTTTGATGTGCCACATGGGCATCCCTATAAAGTAAGACAGTCCATGCGTGACCCATGGCATTAGAAAATTTTATGCATTTCATTGGATGTTTTCTATCACAATCCAGGCCAGCTATAGTAACCTATATAAATTTACGTGTCTGAAGACGAGTTTGTATAAAACATTTTGTTTGATTTTAATTTCTGAAAATTAAACTAAACTCTAGCACAGACCTTTTACGAACGTCGGGCTGGGACTTTATTATTTGTGTGAATTCGGGATTAACACGTATTAAACTCTGGAATATTTGATTAACTTTTCGGGATTCGGTGAACAAATGCTTCAGCAAACACTGTTGAGGACAAAAATTCAAAAAAATCATTTTGTATCATAATTTTAATTCGTTTAATATTTCCAACTCTTAAAAAATTTCAAAACCAGCTGATTTTTTTTTTTTTTTTTTTTTTGTATTTCTTCATGTTGAATAACTTTTAAAAATGGGGATGTACACGACTTCCCAAATTTGATCTAAAATTCAACTACGTTACTCAACACTTTTAATACTGGAACAATACGAGATATCAATATATTTTTTCATTAAATTGAATATTGGGAGCTATCTGAAGTCAGTTCCTAGGACCTCAGTTTTAATATAGGCGTGGCCATCCATTACTTTTCTCCAATCAACTGTTCTTTATAATAAAGATTGGCGTGCAATTGTGTCTGTATCAATTTAGATAAATATATTCATATTTCTGGACGTACATATGTCGGGGTTGAGGATATTTAATTCGATAGTAGTAGATGAAAAAAAGATTTTCTGGTTGTATCTATATATAACTGCATGCTGGGTATCACATAATTATTACTGTTTCGCAAATTATAATTAGATATTTGACCAAAAAGAGGCATTAAATCGTAGAGGCAGTCCCATTATGTAAAGAATAAAACATATTGAGCTTTCTGGACTTTCTTCTGTCCACTAGCAGATGTCGGCCTGTGTCACTGAAAATATATAACTTCCCGACTAGCAAACACGGGCGACTCAGTGACTAATTATCCTGCTTCCGACTTAACGTCATGTTCTAAATTGTCGGAATCTTGTCGCGTACAACTATCCCATAACTCACATGCATATTCCATAATTGGTCTTATAAGTGTTTATACGAGTAAGATAATTTCTAGTCAGTGCATATTTCAATTTTTAAGAAATTTAATCTTGTGCCTGCACAATTCAAAACGTTTTCTATATGTGTATATAATTAACCATTGGAATCAAATTTAAAGTAATCCCTAAGTGTTTATGACAGAAGACAATTCTTCTACTTGATTTTGAAGTTCTATTTCATTATCATCTGGGAAAAATTACAGGAGAATAGCATATTTAGCATTTGTCTTGTTAGGATTAAAATCAATAAGCCAATCTTTAGACCATTTGTTCTAAATCGCTATTTAAGACATCCTCTATTGTGTAAGGATTATTACTTAAATTAGAAAGGAATTTTCATTAGCACACAGTCGAGTTAGACTTATCAAATTACCAGCTATGTACATGTAATATATATGAATAAGGAATAGCAGGGGACCTAATACAGTGCCTTGTAGAACTCCTGCATTAGTATTCTCAAAGGTGAATATGAACTTGAAACACAAACGCTTTCTTGTCTATTTGAAAATAACTAATTAAGTGATTAAATACATTTTTAATACACCTTTTTCAAATACTTTCTCCGGTTTTAAAATATATATATATATATATATATATATATATGCATTTTATTTTACATAAAGCACTAATTACTTTACATACATTGTCAGATCAAAATATCTTGAAATACCCCAGTCCAGAGATACTGTGTATATTCGACTGAATATACCATATCGATAATTTTACATCCGTACTTGTTACGTAATAAAATCTGTGTCCAGGTAAAAGAACCAGCGGGTAGTATATATTCTCAAGTGTTTATCGCCTTCCATTATACATCTGACGATGACATTTAGCTTAAGGGCCATCTTGTTTTGCGAAGAAAATAAAATTTTAAAATTATATATATATATATATATATAACATTCTGTTGAAATATCATGTTAAAGGTAAACTGATAAGCATAACATCCTCGCAAATTCTTGTTGAGATCCAGGGACACAGATGTCGGCATGAATAAGAATACAGAATACACTAAATTCTTAAACACCAAGCACATTTTGATAGTGTACTAATAGGTTTTCTTGTGTATTTTCTATGTTCTGGAAACTTCAACATCCCATCAAAAATAATTAAATCAAAGTCCTTAGTTTTATAAATTAAATGTTTTTTTTAAAATATTATCTGCGAGGCTGCACCTATTGTTTTCGTATATTTCTTTTCCGCCATGCATAAATATATATATATATATATATATATATATATATATATAAGTCTATAAAAGGACCAACCAGCAAATTTACTATGTACCGGATCGTCTAGAATAGACGATACTGTGCAGATAAGGAAAAATTATATAAGTCTAAAAATTTGCACAACGATACTAATATACGATGGTATTATACGAAGATGTTGTTATTAAATCGTGTTGACAAATATTTCGGCTTAACAAATAGCCTTCTTCGGTGTCAATGAGTTTAACAATACTGATTGTAGGTTAAAATAGATCAATAATACAGGTAAGTTTTAATCTATTGATTTTAATCCATAATCTCGAACATCATAATATAAACAAAACTCGATACTCTAATATACGTGACTGTGTATATTTACATTCCAAAATGAGTGAAAAACAAAACTTAGTATTTCTTATTGATGCCGTTTGGATGATGTACATTTAGTTCCTTTATCCAAAAGCTTTCCCGAACCTGTCGCTGGGCATCACTCCAGTGAATGTTCTGTTCAATCACTAGGATTTTCATGCGATTAAAGTCATCAAGTTTGTGACCTGATTGTCTGAAATGCTGAGAAACTGGGAGAAGTGGCTTCTTAGAGATATCACTCCTATGGCCATTGAGGCGTTTGTGGAAAGGCTGCTTTGACTCACCAACATATTGGAGGCCACAAACCGAACATTCCAGTATGTAAATAACGTTCATACTTTTGCAAGTAACATTGCAAAATATCTTATAATTCTTTTCGGTTGCCTTACTGTGAAACGTTGATGAATGCTGCATCTGAAATGGAATAAAAGTGACGAGGATTTAGATACTTTCATCACTCATGCCAACAACATACATCCAAGTATCAAATTTACTCATGAGAAATCTAAATCCAAAATCGCCTTCCTCGATACTTCTAGCTCGCTCACAGATGGCATCATATCCACAGATCTATATTCTAAACCTACTGACACTCATCAATATCTGTCCCCAAAAGTTGCCATCCTCCTCATCTGACTAAGAGCATCCCGTACAGTCAGGCACTAAGAGTCAAGCGAATATGTTCCAACACAGAAACAACCAAAAACAATTACGTCAACTTGAAACCCGCTTGAAGAGAAGGGATACAAACACAGAAATATCAAAAAGTTTTCAGAAAGCGGAATCAATTCCTAGGAGTAAACTTTTAGAATACAAAGATAAAAAGAAAATAAAAGGACTCCATGTGTCCTCACTTACCACCCATCCCTCAAAACAGCTTTTGTATCATTCGTGAGCATTGGAAAACAGTTGAAAAGAATTCCAAACTATCCAAGATTTTCCTCAGCCTCCCATGATAGCTTTTAGGCAACCCAACAGTCTGCGGAACCTGCTAGTGCGGGCTGAAGTGTCTGATAATAGAAGTTCTTCTGGAGAATGTCGTTCGTGTGAGGAAAAACGCTGCAAATGCTGCCTACAGATGCAGCATTCACCAACATTTCACAGTAAGGCAACCGAAAATAACTATAAGATATTTTGCAATGTTACTTGCAAAAGTATGAACGTTATTTACATACTGGAATGTTCGGTTTGTGGCCTCCAATATGTTGGTGAGTCAAAGCAGCCTTTCCACAAACGCCTCAATGGCCATAGGAGTGATATCTCTAAGAAGCCACTTCTCCCAGTTTCTCAGCATTTCAGACAATCAGGTCACAAACTTGATGACTTTAATCGCATGAAAATCCTAGTGATTGAACAGAACATTCACTGGAGTGATGCCCAGCGACAGGTTCGGGAAAGCTTTTGGATAAGGAACTAGATGTACATCATCCAAACGGCATCAATAAGAAATACTAAGTTTTGTTTTTCACTCATTTTGGAATGTTAATATACACAGTCACGTATATTAGAGTATCGAGTTTTGTTTGTATTATGATGTTCAAGATTATGGATTAAAATCAATAGATTAAAACTTACCTGTATTATTGATCTATTTTAACCTACAATCAGTATTGTTAAACTCATTGACACCGAAGAAGGCTATTTGTTAAGCCGAAATATTTGTCAACACGATTTAATAACAACATCTTCGTATAATACCATCGTATATTAGTATCGTTGTGCAAATTTTAGACTTATATATATACATAATGTATTTCATAGATCGATTTATAAACTTTATGCTAAAAATAATAAACCGACACGGAGCGATAGCACGGAAACTGAAAAATGCTTCGAAAGAGGATTGTTTGCAATTCATTTTGAAAAAAACTGTGAATTGTTTTGATATCCTTATGATAATGTTTCTTTTGACGGCATATATTTTGTCGATTATTCAATATATTTATATGGTATCCGGCATTTATATACATACATGCATAATAATTATCCCTTGGATATATTTTAGTTGATTGATTGTTGGTTGTTTAATGTCCAGTGTATACTATTTCATGCATTTCTATGAAGAAAGAGTTTCTCATTCAAAGGAAGATTTAAGGATTTTTGTGCAAAATGGAATTTAAAGTATTAACTCCGTGTTTCAAAGTCAAACAAGATAATTATTATTTTCTTCATATTTCTTAAAAGAATTATTTTTAACCATATAATTCAAATCTGGTTTGGATTTGTTTTGTGCTCAATGGAATTTACTACGGCAAATAAAATTTTATTTACAATTTTGGGATCAAATGTGATGAGGATTATTTTAGGTATGTGCCAAACAGGGAAACAATTAACTGGTAAGTTGGAGACAATTCAGACTTCGTTTAGATGAGACACGTCTTCAAAATTAATACAGTTTAAATTTTGGGAGTTAAAATTGGAAAGTGAAACTTTTTTAATGTGTACTTTGCACTTAAAATTTATATACAAACGTCTTCTATTACTCTTCCCGTCGGAGCAAATTCTTCATGGAAATCTATATGCAATAACCCTTTCAAACATGATTTGTTTTAAACCGATTTAAACGTACATTAAACGGAACTTAAACTGTAGGAGATCACGAAGGGTTTAACGGCAATAAGACAGCAATCAAACAACAAAAAAAAAACACATAAGAACATGTAGTGGCCAACATATATAGTGTTCACCAATAGAAAGGTGTATACACAACATGCCAATTTCTAATTCATCCCGAATTTCTGTATCATTGTGAATAGATTTATCCAGAAAATATAATACATGTATTACATGTCTTTGATTTAACCTGAGACTACTATAACACATATAGTAGTCTCAGATTTAACAGAAACAGTAATAAAACATCTGGCATTAAAACGCGATTCTCCATATAATGGAACAATTGAGGAGAAAGCCTGAATATGAAAAGTTAAACAATTTAAAGGTTATCCATGCAATTTTAAAGTTTTACTAATTAGAGGTCTAGTTTCCACCTTCTTTACCCTACAAGAAAACTTTCCTGGGAGCCGTTGATTTACTATCTGGTGAATTTTTCCAAAACGCTCATGTATGATATTATTATGACGTCATGTGTTTAAACAGTCATTGGCCAATCAAATCGGTATGTATGTTAAATAAATATTAAATATTATAATCATAAAAATAATGCTTAAAAATGATTCAATTATATTATCAATCTAAAATTATTATACATGAACATAAACCCTTATTACAATACGACATTTATAAGCAATTATGACAAACCAATAAAAATTTGTTGTTTGGGATTATTCATGGTTGACTAGTTGTATAACCAGTGGCACGTGTCCTAATTATTAAAGACAATATAAGGGACAGAAAAGTATTAAACAGAAATAACCAGTTTTTCCAAACCATATTTTCAAAAATAACTGCATGATTTAAACAGCTTAAAAGTGTTTTATTTATTTTATCTTTGTGCGTATACGATGAAGTGTCCTGAAGAGCTCTCTTTACAAAACAATCTTACTACAACAATTGATAGCAAGTTACACCCCAGTTCTATTGTTATACTTCATAGTTTCTATTTCTGACACAATTGTAAATTGAATAGTTACGAATAACAATGGATTTTGAGCACAGGATGTGACGAGCGGGGTTTCTGGAAACCCTGCTTCTTCATCCCGAAAACACCGTCCATTGTTGTTCATAACAATAGAAATTGTTTTATTTTAATAGCATGAACATAAGAGATTACTAATAGTGTTCACTACAAGTTGTTTCCAGACATAAAATGATATTAAAAACATATTTCAGGAAATTCCAATTGCGAAAAAATATTAGCATCTATTTTGAATTAAAAAAATTATTTAAATACTCCTTTGCTAGAAGCTACAATTTCAATCCCATATGGCAATGTCTTAAAGAACATGCATGTAAAGAACTTTTATTTGAATTATACATTAAAACATATAGTTTTCATTTGGAATAAGTCTAATCATAAAATAAATATTAATGTTTGGATTGTTGAAGACTAATGATGGCACCCAGTGGCGGATCCAGCCATTTTAAAATGGGTGCCAACCTAGGATAAAAGGGGGTGTTCCAGCCATATGTCCCCATTCAAAAGCATTGATCGTAAAAAGGGGTCCTAACCCCGGAACCCCTTTTGGATTGCCCCAAAGGGGTTCCTACATATGCAATCTGTATTTCAGTATGTTAAGCATGTCCGGTCGTCGGGTTTCTAATCTAGACACACCTATCCCTTAATGTGTTCGAATATGAATGTTTGTTTAATGTTGAGAAAAGGGGGCTTTATTTTGGTAAAACCGTAACATGTAAACTATATTTATGATTACCTTCATTAAACTGATACATGTAAGTACTTTGGGTTATAAATATTGCGTTATCTTCAGTCTCATCTGCCAAATTCAACGCCTGACTCAAAATGTCGTCCGTCTTATACCCGTCCATATTGACAACTGCATACAAGGAGCATGATGTATTTTGTCCAGTGACAAATATTGTATGTATTCGTACAAAGAACAAATCAACAACTTTCAAAATACAATTGATTGGTTATTTCAGGTGATTCGATGCTAATGATTTGCGTTAAAGTTTGTAAAACTTGGACAGAAGCTTACCTCTAAAATAAAGAAATATAAAAAGGAGTTATTTTTTCATTCTGTATGTTACTCATACATGGACTTAAGCACTTTTACAGTCAAAATAACAGTTTTAAAACCTACATCAGTAATCACAAGTGACGCTGGTTTGATAAAAGTCTTCACGAGTTTTATATGTTCCTGGCAATCTTCGGTTTATATCAGACTCTGACATTGAGGGAATAAATACCATGGATGTCTTGTCTTTTCTAAATTATGACACTTAAATCTTTGTTTTGTAAGAGTTACAAACTACATAGGTTTTTCGTCTTCGTCATTTAGATATAAAACGTGTATCTCATATAACGCCTCATTTATAGAACATTATATATATAATTTATTGTGTCAAGGAAATATTTAGATCAAAGAATTATTTGGTGAAGGAGTTAGAGTAAAGAGAGAGAGATTTTGCGGTATCATGTTACTCATGTCAAAATGTGATGGAAGGAAATGTTTCCCTTCGTTTTATATAGC
>JAASAO010004210.1:0-15941 GCA_017311375.1 Mytilus coruscus | reverse complement strand
TTGCTTAACGTCCAGTGGCAAATATTTCATGCATGTTCAGGACGAGAACAAATTAACAATATATACAATAGGTAGGTCCTGTAATAGAGGCCGTCCGGGATGAAGGTCGGGGAAATTTGGACTGCCACGGGAAAATGAGGGTATATTGGATAAGGACAGAAATTTAGCCTTGCAACAGGCCACCTACGGACCCCTCAAAGAGTTGTTGCAAGGGTTCTTAACGTGCAAAGAACGTGGCACTCTCTTTACACGAGGCATCGGATTTAACGTCCCCATTCTGACCGGACGTTCTTTTCGAATAAGTCGCATGGCTGATTTTAACACATTTTTTGCCACTTTTGCCAGGACAATTGTAGATGAAAAAAAATTAACAAAACCGATTAGCAAGACAATTAATAATTAAAAAAATAAAAAATAAATGAAACGCTCAAAATAAGTTGAATCCTTGTATAAATTAATGTCAACATTTGTTTTTATCCATTTTTTGCTTTTATGTCAACTATTATACCAGTCTGAGATATAAATAAACTTTAAGCAGCAAATGTTGTCACCTAGACGAGACAGTCGTTATTGTACGCTTCAATGTAAGAGTTATTGCCACTCAATGAAGATTGTTTTTCTGTTCTAATCCCTCTCCTATTAGTTTTGCTGGAAAGGATACAATGTAACCCCTGGTGTGTACTTCCGTTTTTAGTTTTAAACAAAAGATTTAATGCAAAGAGAAAATGATGGAAGAAATGCTAAGATTTACGCTTAAAATGCAATTGTAAATAAAATTGAAATATATAAAATTAGGAAAACTGTTAGAGACAATTATCAACTGAAGACAATTGATTATACATCACTAAATGAAGCTGATAAATTAATTGCTCCATTAATGTCAAGTGGCCAATATGTCATGCATATTCACGACGAGTGGATCAACCTGAATCAAATGATTACAATTTTAGAGTGGCACTTTTTACAATAAGGCAGAGCGTTCGATTGAGGTAAAACGTATGCCGTAATAGAATACAGTTGAACCATGGTCAAAGTCGTAAGTTAAGCTATTAGCCCTCCTTCCCTTTTTCTTCCACGGTAGACGAATGTCAAAAATAAAACGTCATGAATTTACAATCAATAACGGCCACTATAAGTAAATGAGATATATGAACTTTTTTGTAAATAAATTCTTATTGCAGCCAACATCTACCGGTTCGAGACAGGTTAGTATTTCCACTAAAATACCGTTTG
Source organism: Mytilus coruscus (assembly GCA_017311375.1). NCBI lineage: Eukaryota > Metazoa > Mollusca > Bivalvia > Mytilida > Mytilidae > Mytilus > Mytilus coruscus. The sequence continues at coordinate 14,708 of JAASAO010004210.1, read as the reverse complement.
ATTATTGACCGGAGATATTAAAGCAACCAAAAGCACGTTGAATCAAAAAAATTCTAAAATTGTAAATTATGGTATTTTGCTTGGTGTTTTCCCAATCCTAATTCGGACCCCAAATTTTAAGAGGGCGTATCTAATTAGTCATGCCCGATTAACTTTTAGTAAATTGAACCCCAACTTAAAGACCTACACCGGGTAAATAAGTTCGAGGTACAATAAGTAGACAATAGAAATCCTTTGTGAAATGAGATCTTCCCAGGTCTCTTAGATAATTATTTTGCGTTGAATAACAATGAAAATGCACGAGCAGGTTTGTAACAGTAGTACAGTATCTATGTTATATTGTTTCATTTGAACTTGATGTTATAAAACCTAGAATTAACGAATATATCTCCTCATCCGAAGCTCTGATTCTTTACCAGACTTGGCTATATTTTGTTTTTCTTCGGATATGTTTCCTGGTCAACGTTTGTATTAAGTTTTGGACTTTATAATACGTTAGTCTCAAACATCACTGAGAAGACTTCAATTGTCGAAATATGCGTCTGGTATAGTACAATTGGTACAGGTCGACAATTGAACATCTGTTAGGTTATTTGAATTATGAATTCTTCACCAGCAGAAGACAAGATTGTTGAAAGTCATCGCATCAATTCAACTGACGGCATTTCAAATATTTTAGTCAAGGCAAGTATGTTGAAGAATATCCATCCATATATCTCAAGCACAAAAAATATGTATTTGTTTTTCTTTGCCATGTTCTTGGCATTTCGGGAATGATCAATGACAGTTTGGGTGACAGTAAGAATAAATTGCCTGGGTAAGGTATTCAGTCTCCTTGCAGACTGGTAACTTGTTAGAAAACAGTTGAAATCCTGAATACGGCTGTCATGTGTGCCCATGGACACTGAACACCCATAATGGAGTAGATTAATTGTGTTTATTTTCAGAACTGTATTGAATTGTTAGACTGGAGTAAGTACACACTAAAATATTTTCTAAGAATCTTCAGTTTCTTGATTCAAGTATCTGTATAGTAAATTTGTTGTAAGTTGTTAATTTTTGTGTCATTTCGTGTCTTGTGGAGAATTGTCTCATTGACAATCATACCACATCTTCTTATTTTTATATTTGATATTTCATTTTTTTCAGGAGATGGAAACATAACAAATTATCATGTTAACTTCTATTTCTAGCATATGGTTCTTTATTCTTTTTGGTCCGTGTTGAAGGCCTCACTGTGACTTAAGATGAAGTACATCAATAAAAGCGCTGTTCCTTTGCTTTTTGTGTGTTTTTTGCTGTGCATGTACTGATTTTGTGTCATGGATGGATACCCCATATCCTTTTTTTTCTATTATATGTTTCTGTAAAACTGTCGCCCACATTCATCATTAAGGTGAACTAAGTAAAATAACTTTTTGTACAAATTGCTTAGTTTCACGAAGGGCTAATATTGCCTAAGATTTTATGTTTTGTTAAACATATACTAAATCAGGCAAAACAAATAAAAATAAAACACCAAAAGAATCAAGGAATACGGTGTTATAACTCATGACATCAAATCCTCCGTTCAGTTATTAAAACCGAAAGCAAATTTAAAAAATATACTTGTTTATTTCTGATATATTTAATGTGGAATATCATACAGTTGTAGCTGTAATTTGATCATTTATTGAAAGACATCACTACCCTATATATATATATATATATATATATATATATATATATATATAACAAGTCTAAATTGAAAACAACGTTCAAACCTATGATTGCGTTGGATAAAACCGCAATTTTATACGTGTGCATGCAAATTTCTTGTTAGAGGGTCTAAATACAGCACAAACAACATTTTCCAAAAGACCAAAATGTGAAAAGTATATTTTAACAAAACGCATTTGACTAACAGGTCGAACAACAAATGTTCTTAAACCCTGCTGACTGCCATTGGCGATTGCCAAATAAACGGATCACCGATGTAATAAATGGATCTTAATTAAAAATTTAATACTAAACAGAAAACAATAAACTTGCGGAAAAGATGATATACCGCAAACAAAAGGTGCAAAGGTTTTTGTACACCATATCCGGATTTCGACAATTAATGTCTCTTCAGTGATGTTAGGAATCGAAACGGTATTTGGAAAGCCATACAATTTACCTCAATTTAGGATAGACTCTTGAATTTTGAGGAGTCAAAATAGGATGAACGGATCATATAAACCCGAAGGCAAATATAGTTCAAGCCCAAACGAAAAATATAAACAAGTCTAAATTGAAAACAACGTTCAAACCTATGATTGCGTTGGATAAAACCGCAATTTTATACGTGTGCATGCAAATTTCTTGTTAGAGGGTCTAAATACAGCACAAACAACATTTTCCAAAAGACCAAAAATGTGAAAAAGTATATAAAAGTCTAAATTGAAAACAACGTTCAAACCTATGATTGCGTTGGATAAAACCGCAATTGTTTTACGTGTGCATGTAAAACAAATTCCTTGGTAGAGAGGTCTAAATACAGCACAAACAACAATTTCCAAAAGACCAAAAAAAGTGAAAAAGTCTATTTTAACAAATCGCATTTGACTAACAGGTCGAACAACTGATGTTCTTAAACCCTACTGACTGCCATTGGCGATTGCCAAATAAATTGATCACCAGACCTAACGAAATGGATCTTTTATTAATTTAATACCAAACAGAAAACAATAAACTTGTGGAAAAGATGGTATACCACAAACATGAAGTGCAAAAATTTGTACACCATATCCGGATTTCGACAATTAATGTCTCTTTAGTGATGTTAGGGATCGAAACGGTATTTGGAAGGCCATATAATTTACCTCAATTTAGGATAGACTCTTGAATTTTAGAGTCGAAATAGGATGAACGGATCATATAAACCCGAAGGAAAATATAATACAAGCCCAAACGAAAAATGTATAAAAGTCTAAATTGAAAACAACGTTCAAACCTATGATTGCGTTGGATAAAACCGCAATTTGTATACGTGTGCACGTAAAACAAATTTCTTGGTAGAGAGGTCTAAATACAGCACAAACAACAATTTCCAAAAGACCAAAAAAGTGAAAAGTCTATTTTAACAAATATATATATATATGTACATGTATATTGGAATATGAATATTTGATTTCCGTCTGTTACCCAAAGATGGTCATTAAAAGAGCAATGGCCGCTGGCTCGTCGAGTCCGTTTCTTGCATCGAATAGTGTTTTCTTGTACTTTAATTCCTTGTCAGGTACATAAACACTATGATGACGAAAATCTGATATTAATAAATTTCCAGCATTATCGACGCTCATTCCTTCACATTCAAAGTTTGTTTCTGGGCTTAACCCATATATACCCTTGAAGTCAAATTGTGATTTGCACTTGGACGATGTAGCCTCTAAAATTTCTATGCGATGTCGTTTTGATATACTGTTGACGCGATATAAGATACAAAGACCCGATTGTGTATCGAACATGGTTGCTGCCAAATCTCGTCATTGAAAGACGACTGTCTAGTCATGATGCCATCGGTGTTCATCCATATGATACTGTTTCTACTACGATATCCTTGTTCTTTATTTCCTGATGCAAACCAAAGATAAATTATTATTAAATCATCTTTTGTGATGCAAGCACAATAAGGATAATAATAAATGAACTTATCAATAGTGCAAACATCCACAAATCTAACTAGTCGTCTATTTGTAAGGAGTTTCATTATATATGATTCGTTAGAACGGAGAACCAAGACACAGCCATCTTTTAAAACGACAATATCAGCATCTCTCTCTGCGAACACGTCATCTTCCAAAGAATGGTCAACATTTTTACGCAACCTGCCGCCCACAATAATCCAAGCATCCTTTTCTGAGATAGGTGCTATTTTCCGAATAAGTATTTCATCCTGAGTCAGTTTTAATTTTATTGGATATTCATCTGTGATTTCATCGGAAGAGTTTTCTATTAAATGATCTAGCGTTGTGTCTTCAGCATCGAACCATTCAGTATCTAAATCTTCTATAAAATCTGGTTGTGTTAATTTATCAGAACAAGACGACAATGACGCGTCATCCACAAGAACTTCAATTGACGTCGTAATGATATTTCCAATTGAAAAGTCCATAACAGGTTTAAAAACGGGTTTTTGGTGATTCATAATTTTGTCTCAATCTGAGAAGCATACCTTCATTTTGGACCCAAAAATTACAATATGGTTAAGGCTATACTCGTGAGGTTTATTAACGTCTAACTTGGCGACTTCAGTTTGTAAATTATTGATGTTTGTTTCTTGTTCTTGTAGTGTTAATTGATAGCCTTCGAATGTATTACGTAACTCTGACAATAGACGTTTCTCTGACAGATCAATGTTTTGTTTAATTTTTTTGGCACTAGTTGCTATTTCACGTTTTAATCTTTCCTCATCTTGTACAAGCTATTTCTTTTTCTCCGATACTTTTTCACTCAAGGTATAAATTTGTTCAGCATATATGGTCTCTTAGAACAAGATCCTACTTTCTTTTCGAATATTTTCCTCGACATCTTCAATTTCAAATCAGTTTACAACTTTTTAATAAAAGAATAAATATATTGATCGAACAGTGGTTTACGTCAGACGACAAATAATCCAAGTATTTCTGAGATGATATATGTTATTCTCATCTAAATATATCATACTTTGTAATTTACCGATGCACTGTGTCTTATTTCAACGTGGAAGCCCTTAAAACTTCAGTATAGTTTATTACATTAATTTTAGATGTTTGGTTAGAAAGTAGTAGATACCACGTTTTAAAGGCCTAAACATCTGATTTGACCTGACCTTGCATCGAACACGAAACATCCCGTTTTTCAGACGAGCATACTTTGAAACTCCAAGAAGAAAACGAAACAGATTTTACAACTTTTCTCCCAAATTATATCATTAATTATGACAAATTTTAGATACATTTGATTTAATGAATGGACATACAAGGAAAAAGGTATGACAATAATTTTAATTTACTTCACATTTTTTGCCTCCATTTGCCACGACACTGAATTTAATGCATATCGATCTTAATGTTGGAAGTGAAATCAACAAAGCATAATTCCAATTAAAAATAGATTAATTTAAGATAAAATGAATAAATACTTTTATTGTATTGTGGTTTACATACATCATGTCTACTGATTATTATAAGATGTATAAAACGGGATGGAGATCTCTGAAATCTTAGTTTAAAGTTTAACTTTGTCACATGTTGATGAGCTTGTCCTTAGTCAGAACTTCATCAGTAGTTGCTTTATGTCAATTTTGAATGTTTCTCGGAAAATGTGTCGTTGATGACAGATTTTGATACTTTTTGTTTGGTGTCTACACAAATGGTATATCCTCGGAGCGATTTAGAGAGTTTAACATGTTGTACAGACAACTGTTTATAGCTGAAGACTGTTTACTGAGTGTAAATATTGTTTGGTTATTTGTTACATCTATAGCAATGCCATATAAAATCAAAGTAAGAGAAAATTAATACAAATTGTCCATATATGGTAAATGTATGGAATGAAAAGTGTAAATCACAGAATGAACCCTGGTATGTGTGTATGTTTTCTTTTTCGGAGATGTGGAGGGTTTGAATTTACTGTATAATTCTTTATGTGCAATCAAATGTGTAACAATACTGCAACATGTTCAACATACCATCTTCATTTTCAAAAGTTTTAATAAGCTAAAGTTGTCAAATTTTGCTTACTATAATGAAGGTAAATGAGCAAAATGCAATGTGAAATTCAGACTCTTAAGTGTTGGTCAGCTTTTTAAGTTTCTGTTTTTAAACCAATAAATTGATAGATTCTAAATATCTTTAATAGAAATAGTTTGTTTCAGAAGACAAGTGAAAAATATGCTTAAATTCACGTTCAAAATTAGGAAAATAAAATTTCCCACCTTAGCAGCAATATATCAACTTCACCTGAATATGGGTAAAGATTCAAGGTACTGACGTTGTTTATCATCTTAATTACGTGGTAAAGTTACCCTTTTTGTCCTTGTATATTTTTAACTTTTCTGTTTATCCATTTTGATTATATACTTATGACGTGGATCGATACTTATACATCCCGCCATTGTGTTATTTTGCTATTGTCAATTTTAAGTTCTTGTCTTTCATTTTGCCTAATATGTACTTTGTCTATATGCCATTTTGTGTTTCATTGTTGAAACAGTTATTTGTGCTGATAGTGATCAAGATTATATTACAATGTTGACTGCTGTACACCAATTTTGACGTTTTACCTATTATGTCTGTTTGTTTTGATCACAGATTGTTGTCAATATAATGGAATTCTATGCGACTGTCATACAAGTGAGAGGTTTAGCTAGCTATAAAACCAGGTTTAGTCCATCATTTTCAACATAAGAAAATGCCTGTACCAAGTCAGGAATATGACAGTTGTTTTCCATTCGTTAGATGTGTTTGAGCTTTTCATTTTGCCATTTTATAAAAGACTTTCCGTTTTGAATTTCCCTTGAGTTCGGTTTTTTGTTATTTTACTTTTTAAGATGAGTGATCGCATAAAAGTGTATGTACGGATCAGAGTTCAGTGCGCCTATGCAAGTTTCTAAATCCACATGCATCAGGTACGCTCAAGTCCAAATTTAGGACACGCCAAGTGCATGCCACTTTAAAACACCAAAACCAAATAGGCCTTAAGATCATTTGAGCCTGAGGATTTGCAATCAGAGTTTTGTTTTTTCATTCAATTTTCACACAACACACACATTCTCTCTCTAACTCTCTCTCTCTCTTTCTGTGTGTTTTGTGTGTGTGTGTGTGTGTATTATACAACGTTTTTACAATGTTTTACACTGTGTGTACGTTTCACTATTAATATCTACCGTCATATCTTTATTTATGCCTTTCATGCAATAAACAAAATACTGATAAAGGTTTATTAATAAGTATTATAAACGAATGTATGAACTATTTAAATCTAAATAAATATGGTAATACGATTTTTTGGACACATGTTTACTGATCTTTGAAACATTTATGTCAAATAAGTCAATAGATAATGAATACAATCATAAAATCGTTTATATTGCATAAATACTAAACGATATTATAACTTAACTTGATTCACTCGGAACAAACGTTTAATATACTAGTAATACCATTTAAACTTAAAACGAAAGACAAAACTTGCATTTACTGCAGATTTTTATCTTAGTTCTGCAAAAATAAAAAAAAATCATTGAATTAAAAATAAATGAAATGGTAGCAAAAACTTATATCGCAGAAACGGTTCAAGGAAACAACCTAGAATAAATGTCATTCAATTTAGAAAATATTTGTCATTCAGCTTCAAAATGTTAATGTATTAATAAGAAATATTGTAACTGCGCCAACTACTTAAAATTTAAACTATAACTCCCATCAAAGACCTTTCATATACTGCATTTGTTCGTAAAATTTGAGTCTATTCAGAACAAAAGGACCTGTGGAATAAACTTCAATAGGACATACAAAACTGAATAAATATGACTAAAGACAACCACGAGACGAGCTGCCGGACTTAATTGTGACATACACATTAGCACGTAGCGGGTAAGAAGAAATCTTTGAATACCTAGAAATACAGAAGGAAAGTAAGTCAACATTAAATAATAAGGGATAAACGAATGCTTTATGGAACTAAAACCATCAAAGTACTTATTCCACTCCATTATCTGTAGCTGTACTTCCAAGTAGATTTTGTAAACACCTCGAAGTAAATGTACATATGATTCAATAATCAAAAACATTAAATAAAACCAGTATGTCGTTTTCAAGATGTCACAGTAAAACACGCAAACAATACTACCCCGAAAAATAAATCAACTAAGCACAACAGATATAAAATACCTTCGACATTTCGAAAACTTTATATTTATTCAGTCATTAATAATTTAATAAAACCTTACACTAGTATTTAACATATTGAGATTTTTGAAAGATATTCCAAAAGTCTAACCGAGGTAACTATCTTACTATTTAGAAAGATGCCTTCATGCCCAAAAAATCTCGTTATGCTCTTTAATAGATCAAAGGAAAGGAAATTCGCCGCATTAACAATATGCGAAATATATTGTAAGCTAAGCTATATTTAATCATAGTTATTATCAGATTATAATGTTAAACGACTTTATATATTTGCATACTGGAAAATGAATATCTGGTTTCCGTCAGCAACCCAAATATGGTCATTCAAAAGACTGATGACCGTTTGTTTATCAAGTCCATTCTTTGAATCGAATAATTTGTTTTGTACTTCAATTCTTTGTCAAGTACATACACGCTATGGTGTCGATAATCTGACACTAATAAGTTCCCAGCCTTATCGACGCACATTCCTCCACATTCAAAGTTCCTCTGTGGATTCAACCCATATATCCCCTTAAAAGCATAAAGCTTGTTGCATTTATCAGATTTTGCCTCCAAAAGCTCTATAGAATGCAATTTATATTCAGTGTTAACACGATATAAGACATACAAACCTGATTCTAAATTGTGTATGGAACATGGTCGCTTCCAGACACTTTCAGAAAATAATGAGCGCTTAGTTACTATTCCATCTGTGTTCATCCAAATGATATGGTTTTTGCTAGTATAATTATATTGGTTATTTCCTGTAACAGACCAACTATATATTACTACTATATCATCTCTTATGCAAATGCAATAAGGAGAATAACTTATGGTACCAACGTCTGCAAATCTTACTAGTCGTCTATTTGGAAGGAGTTTCATGATAAAGGTTTCGTTGTAACGGAGAACCAAGACACAACCATCTTTTAAAAGAACAATATCATCAACTTCCTCTGCGTACACATCTTCTTGCAAGGAGTGATCGACAATTTTAAGCAACTTCCGGTTCGAAATGATCCAAGCGTTCATTTCAGATATTGGAACTATTTTCGAAATAAGTGTTATATCTTGGTTCATTTGGAACTTAATCGGATATTCATCTGTAATTTCATCTGATGAGCATTCTATAACATCATCTTCCTCTATGTCTTCAGCATCAAACCATTCAGAATCTGAATCTTCGAAAAAATCTGTTTGTGTTGATATATTCGAGGATGATTGCAATGGTAATGCACTATCGTCACGTTTTCCAATTGACGTTTGAATTAAATTTCCAATTGAAAACTCCATCGCTGGTTGAAAACCCGGTTTTGGATGATTTATAATTTTATCACACGCAGAGGAACATAACTTCATTTCAGACAAAATATTAATAATATGGTTCAGGTTAAACTCTGGAAGCTTATTAACATCTAAACTGGCGATTTCAGTTTGTAAGTTATTAATGTTTGATTTTTGTTCTTGTAGAGATATTTGATAGCTTTCGAATGCATTACGCAACACTGACAATAGACGTTTCTCAGCTAGATCAATGTTTTCCTTCATTTTGTCTACACTAGTTCTTATTTCACGTTTAAGACTTTCCTCGTCTTGTACAAGTTCTTTCTCTTTATATGAAACCTTACCACTCAGTGAATTAAGTTGTTCAGCATATTTGTTCCTAAACAACAGAGTCTCCATTTCTGTCCTAATATCTTCCTCGGCATCTTGCAATGGACTCAGGTCGTGTTTTTGGTGTAACTGTCCGAGGCATTTAAAACACATAAAATCCTTACAATCTTTGCAGAAGATCTGGTATTCTTCTGTGTCATGGAAACTACACTGAAGTGGTTTCGGTGATTTAAGTGTGTCTTGTTTTTCGGCTCGTTTGAACGTTTCATCCGCCATAACTGGAAGTGTAATTCATTATGCATACAAGTCAATAGATATATACTTGACTACAATATGCAAATTATTATCGATTGATACGATATATGGGTTTAAATGTTTACACGAACTAAAATAATTTTGCCAGATATAAATAACTACATTTTGGTGATAAAACTGAAAGTAAATTCATTAAAACCGGGGATCACAAATAAATTTAAATGAAACAGAATCCGACAATGAAAGTAAAAGTCGTTTGTTTAAAACTAGTTCTCTTTCATGTGTCATTTAACAGCTATTCTGATAAGTTTTAAGAAGGAAAAGAAAATAATGAATAGTGGTAAAAGAAGAGAACAATAAGTGAAAATTACAGTGATAAAAACTTAATAAATTTCATTTGTATCATCACATTGAAAAAGTCAATCAGTACTGCATTTTATTTACAGTTTACTTCAACTCAGATATAATATATTTAAAAATATCAGCAAAAGAAGTAACAATCTGATAAATGTATGCTAGCGTACTAACAGTAAAATTCAAATATGCAATGTTTGTAAACTTCATGAACTTGGCATCTCCATTTTGAAATTACTTATGCGATTGCAAAACACATTGCAACTCGACACTTAACAAACTTTCCATATCTTTTTATGAAGTCTAGGAAATTGTGTATGTGAAAGAAAACTTTTGTATATTTGTCAATTGAATAATTCTGATTTAAAAATCACTCCTTCCATATTGTAGTGATGTCGCATATGCAAGATGTTATACCATAAATCGTGGCATACTATGCAACTGGACTAAAGAAAGACAGAGATAACACAACCGAAAAGAAGAAGACAAACTTACAAACAGCATCGGGTTGATTGATATATTTTCTACAGTCTTTCTTTGAAAGATTATTTAAATATCATCGAAACGACAAAAGAAAAAGAAAACGGATTTAAATCTAGATATCAGAATAGAAATGTTGAATTGTAAAATTAAATTCTAATGGAATGATTCAAATCTATTATGTAAGAAAAATCCTTGAACTGTCATTTTAGATGAAAATTCTTAATTTATTTACGTTGCTCGACTTATTTTTCTTTTAATTGTTTTTTTTTTATTACAAGTCATGATGCAGTGCCAGTAATCAGTTCATATTGATAAACACATTTTATCACAGTTTACTAACGGTTTGATTTACTGGTTCCATTACACCCAATTTGAATAGCTGTAGATTTGTAAAAAATAGAAACGAAAGATTATTCGAAGCAATATATTTATCAAAATGATGTTTCGCTATTACGATCGAAGGTAGCAACTACATTTTAAAATTTGTCAATAAAAATCTAAAATATTCATTACTTCCTTTGAACAGCAAGAATTCAATTTTATCTTTTGGTTTTCTGAAAAGATCAGTTTAGTTTAGACCAATAGAAAATTTAGTCTTCAACACACAATAGCAAAGTTTAAGCCACAGTAAAAACAGAATAGTTAAATTGAATAACGTTAATTAATGTATATGACGTTAATTAGGAGGTAAAGTGAAATTGGAGTGAATTAAGTAAACTACAGAAAGTTTTGTTAACTGAAGGAAATTAAATAAACTGAGGTAAATTAAATTAACTTCAGTAATTTAAGTGAAATTAAAATCTGCTAGGTAAACTGCAGTAAGATACCTTAACTGAAGAAAGTTAACATAAATGACATAAGTTAAGTAAAACAAAAGATGACAAGGTTGAAATCATTATCGACATATAAGTTAAAGATACGAAGGAATTACATTTATCTACACAACATTATGATGACAGCTAAAAATTGAGTAAGACGAACCCCTTACAAAAGAGATTGACTAAGAAACTGGAACATGCAGATTTTTGAATATTGTTATTACAAAATAATCTTAAATATATCTGAAATAGAGGAGAAAAACAAAGTTGCCAATGTATATTGTTGGTATGTTCACAAAACACAACATAGATATAGATAATGCATATCCCTTTGATATCTTCCGCCCTCTTTAAAGTTTCTTGTCGTATAACATACCGAGGAGTGTCTACGTTGTTCAAATCAACGGTCGGACTTTCTTTGGCAATTCTGACACCTCCAGGTATGTTATACGACAAGCAAAACCTTAAAAAAATGCATCATACGACTTTTATACTGTAAAAAAATATAATTGTCTGCAAAGATTTGCAGCAGATTGTAGTCCATTTTACCTATCACAATAAAATGGGATATTCTCTTCTTATGTGTTTAGATATAACAACAACCAACTTAAATCAACATTTTACTGTAATTGCATGAATGTTTCGATATAAGAACAAATACAAGTCACTTGGTAAGTAATTTATTATATATACTTTATAAAAGGTGTGCTATGTTTGTTTTCTGGTTTCATGATATTATCAAATTCTATTTTCAATAATTTAAAAGGAACTTATTCAAAATGATTGGTTTGATCTGTCAATTCAAGTTTGCTTAAAAATTGAGAATCAGGAAAGAAAATGATTTAATTTTATCTCACATAATGTTCCTTTATTGAAAAGTTGAAGTGATAAATTAACATAACTTCCCATTATTTGTGTCGAAAGTTAAGTGTCAGTCTTTGTAAGAATCAAGCAATTCAAAAAATTCGAAAACCATGGCCGAAAAAATCCGCCGACTACAATCCTATTTTTAATTTACCTTCATCCTGAGTTTGAAATGGTAGGACTTTCGTTTCTGCGTGTCTGTTAATCCGAGAAATATCTAGATAATTTTGGGTAGAATGATAGCAAATCATGGAGTTATCATCCTTTATTGTAAATTTCCTGTGCATGTCAACCAAAATATCTTGAAATACCAAAACAGGAAAAGGAAACGAATGGTATATTAGTGCACCATTATACATTCTGAACTTAAATTAATTTTAATCGTGAGCGTGTTTTTGTTTGTCATGTTTTCAAAACTGCCTGATTCTTAGGCAGGTTAGCATAAATTGACCGTTTAAGATGTTTTCTGGTTCTTGTATTTCAAACTAATAAATGAAGAAAAGGATAGTTTCTGTCTAAAACCTTTAAGGAATATCTAAGATGGAAAATGGTAAAGAAAACTCCGAAATTGCAGCAACACACGAAAACTATCAATCAAGTTAAATGATTTTACAAACTGTAGCATTTTAATCGGAGTAAATAATGACCAAGCACATTTCTTAAAACTTGTCGACCAGATTGTTGATGACCTATCGTTCTGAAAGGAAAACGCCACAAAGCACATGAGCAACACGTATCCCCAAAATATCGTTCGAGTGCTCTAAATTGTACGTACAAAAGTGGGGATAAGTCACATCCGGAATAGCAGCATCCTTTTAAATATTTTTTCAAAAAGCGGACCCTATATGTTCGTTAAATACTTATTTCTTGTATTTACTTCATTAACATTTTTGTCATTAACAAAATCTTTTACAATCTTTTATTGAAATATATTTATAAATGACTACAAAAAGTAAAATATCAAAATACCGAACTCCAAAGAAAATTCAAATCGGAAAGTCCCTTACCAAATGGCAAAATCAAAAGTTCAAACATATCAAACGAATGGAAAACAACTGTTATATTCCTGACTTGGTACACGCATTTCTTGATGTAGGAAATGGGGATTAAATCTGGTGTTATAGCTAGCTAAACCTATCACGTTTATAACAGTCGCATAAAATTCCATTATATTGACAACAATGTGTAAACAAAACAAACAGACATAATAGGTAAAATGTCAAAATAGGGTACAGCAGTCAAGGTTAGGTAAGGTAAGGTTAACCGTTTCAGATAACAAAACTAAAAAACAGAAACATAACGACCAAACCTGCCTACGGTCAAGCTTGATTTAACAGATATAATTAGAATATTATTTACATATCAATAGCATATTAAGTTTATGAAGTTCGATTTGCCGTTCTTTCTTTTGAAGACTGCAATTATCAAAATAAGTTTCTCAGCAACAATAACAATGATACAAATACTAACAGGTTCAACGATGTGTATTTCCATAATGATATAACAATTAATTTGTAAGGAATTTCCAGCAAAATATGGAAAATGATAAAATTCAGTGTAGTGTAACTTAATAAATATAAAAAATCAAAAAATCATAACCTGAAATTTACAAATTGTGTCAGAAACGAAAATATATCAGAAACGTGATAAACTAAAGCACATCACATTTAAAAAGTCAGGCACATGGACTATATGTTGTTGCCTGTCTTTGTTTGTGTGTCCAATTTCCTGGAAGAACTGGTGGTTGGTATGGTTTGTCATACTTTCCAATATTTAAGTTTATCCTCTTATCATTTTATGTATTTCCTCAATGTACTACCATACATTTCAGATGGATGCATGTGTATGTGTACATGAATTCAAATCAACGTTGCTAAGGTTTCCAATAACGACAAAAGTAGGATGTTGCAAACATTTTATGAAAATAATGATTTGCTATTTAGAATAAAAACAAAACTATAAATAACTCGAATTGAACGTTATGCTCTAATGATATTTTTAATTGAAAACATTCCGTGTACTCAACTAAAATCAACGGCAAAATAAAAATTAACCTGTCATTTAATCAGAAATCTTTCTGTTTCTAACAGGGCATGCATTTTAAAAGGATATTTGTATGCAGCTGAGTCATTTTATTATTTTCTTCCAAAATACCCTATAGTTATGGCTTGAAACAAATGATCAACTATTTGTTAAAGGAGAGGCGAAAGATACCAAAAGGTACATTCAAACTCATAAGTCGAAACTTACAACGCCTTTGGTAAAAAGAAACAAAGACCAACAATAGTAGACAAAACACAACATAAAAACTTAAAACTGAGCAACACGAACCCCACCAAAAACTTGGGGTGATCGCAGGTGCAAGATAGAATAATTCAACATTTACACTCCTTTATACACATCAAAATAAGGAATTGTTAGTTTG
>JAASAO010001200.1:0-27932 GCA_017311375.1 Mytilus coruscus | reverse complement strand
TCTCTTTTCTAGATCAGAGAAATTTTCATTTACTTTGATATATTAATTTAGTCAACCTTTGAAAATGATGTATTTTACTATACTTTTTATAGCGCATATATATACAATCTGATTTTTTGATGTCCAAATTAAATATGAATATATATGTTCATGCACCAAGTTTCCCCCACCATACTGATTATAACAGCCGGTTTTTGTTGTTAAAGTAATCATTATGATAGCACCAATAATTTTCATGAAGAATCTCACGAAAATAGCGAAGACAAATTGATGTTCTACCATATATAGTTGATTTATAAAATAGGCCAGGGTAGTATGATTGGGAAATATGGTGCTTTCTTCATAATCTAACACAAGAAAATGTATATTTATATAGGAATATTGCTTTTTATTCGTTCCGATGTTTGATATAGTCGAGCGTTTGATTATTTTTATCGACTTTTCCCTTTCTTGAATTTACCTTGGACATGTTGGGGTTCGTATTTTTTGTTTTACGTTTTCTGACATATTTATCCTGAATAAAGTTGGTAATGTTAAGCATTTTGTGGCTTCTTATTTGGAATTCATTTTTAGGACCCATACATTTTAGATATGACGTTTGCTAAAGCTACAAGTGTCCGTGACAACGTTCAAAGATCGATTAACTATTAATAGTATGCACTGATTTATAGGATGCATTAATAGTCCATATTCAAGTACCTATAGCTAGTGAACTCCGATAATAGTTCTTCAATGATAAACGTTTATGGAAACACCTTTATCGATCAGTGTGAATCCAAACTTTATACAACCTGACTAATCATGCTAATAAAACACAAATGTACAAAAAAAAATATTTTTCTCAATATGGGGTTGATCCTTTTCCACCTATTGTAGCATAATAAATATGAGACCTTTTTTCCAACAATATTCATACTTACCAATAATATAAGTCATCACATGTAGTTGTTTGGTACTACAGCTATTTTAGTTGATGATTTTGCAGGAGTTGAGTGATTTTTCGTCTTATTTAACGTTAACTGTATCATTGTGTGCATTCAAGCATCTCAAAGATGAACACAACAAATGTTGTGTGACAGCCGTTCTGTTCGTCATAAATTGTGGAATTGTCAGTTTGTTTTCGATTAATGAGTTTGAAAAAGTGAGGCGAACGATACCAGAGGGACATTCAAACTCATAAGTCGAAAATAAACTGACAACGCCATGACTAAAAAAGAAAAGACACCAACAGACAAACAATAGTACGCAAAACAAAACGCAGAAAACTAAAGATTGAGCAGCACGAACCCTACCTAAAACTGTGTTCCACATGTGGCTTCCGTCGAATATCCTTTGGTTTCTTTCAACTCTCTTTGTACTTATAACTCCTTGTATTCAAATTCTGATACTGGATATAGGAATTTTTCTCAGAGACAAGTGCCTGTGCTCTCTTTTCTCTGTCACACTCTTTTTCTCCATAGTAAATATTTAGCTTATTTTGAAAGAACACTACCATAAAAAAAAAAAAAAAAAAAAAAAACCTTTTACATTTATTTTCCAAAAGCGGTTTTGATGTTTGTACGTGTCTGAAGTCAATTTTCAAGAGAATTAATAAAGTTATAACATATATATCATGTATAACTAAAATTATTTTTAACACACCAGTATCAATCAATAAATGTGCTATTAGGGAATCGTTTTACACATCTTTTGAATTTTAGTGTGTTTTATAGATTAGGCACTTATTTTGTGTTTATCATGTTTTAAATTAAATAAATGCAATCCACATTATTGATCAAAGAATAATATTTTGTATCGTATGCCTCTAGAAGATACTGATTTTTCGTCGTTTGGCATAATGAAACAAACTTTATTTTATCATATAAAGTTATGGCATATAATAAACCGAATGGTCCCGTCACACCGATCATAACGATCGGTCCGTTTAGTCCATATTTCTTTAAATAGGCTGATAGATCGGTGATATGACATGAAAGGGCATTAAAACAGTGAACATGTGTATAGTTGTTGACATTTTCGTCCTTTAGTGAGTTGTGAATAGTTGTTTCATTTGCAGTCGTACTATACAGGATGTAGCTAATTTGAAATGTAATACATTTCATCTACTTACTACTTTTATCAATCCATGAATTTCAAATTGATTAACATTATCCAAGCACCTATATCTCGAAGAACTTCTAAATAATGTTTTCTCTTTTTTCATATGCTGACTTTCTTTTTTGTTTTTTGCAGTCATTTAAGTGGCTCTATATTTTAATAGGAAGCTTAGTAAAATCAATATTTTCTATTAAATCAATGCAAATGTGTTAGAAAAAACATTATTAATTAAAATTTTATTTTTTTCGGAAATTTGAGTCCCATGTTTCCAGTAAACATGTTTTCTGTCTCTTCAGGCATGGTAGCCCTTGTAAGTGATATATGACGGAATATATGCGAACGTTAAGATGGCAGGGAAGACCCGAGCAGCAGTAAGTGCCAACTGAGCATTTCTCGAGCTTCCTACTGATCGCAGATCCGTTTTCAGGCCTAAAAAAACAAAACATAAAAACAAAAAAACAAAAAAGGGAGAATGTGCAAATAAAGTTATATATTTAAAATTTGATCGCAAAGTGTTATAAATGCGATTTAAATCAATACATATCTCATAGACAAAACCTCTTGTTAAAGGGTTCCCCAACGTGGGAAAGACCTTATTGTTTTTCCAATGTTTTTTTCTTTTTTTTTTCTAACATTTTTTGAATCCCTCCGGTTTCTATCGAAGTTATCATGACCAAATTTGGACCATCGTTACACCTCATTATGAAGTATCACCAGGTGATCCTGTGTAGGGTTTTATCATCCCCTTTAAAAGTTATATCCCTCCCCTTCCGTTGTTTATGAAAATTTCATCACCTTACTTAAATAGATCTCTTGAAGGATTTCAAGATGACCCTGCGTAGGATTTCATAATCCTATTTTAGTGTTATTTCCCCTTGAAACAATTTCTTTTATTTGCATATATCCTACAAATTGTTACAGATAGAGTCGATCTGAAATCGGCAACATGTACAGGAACAGATCTCAACATCCTCAATGTTAATAGACATAAACAATTATTTTGTTATCAACCCTTATAAGATTTATTTCCCTTTAAATGTTTTACACAATGTTTAAACAAATATATTTCGAGAACCGGATGTCACCAATAATCATGATAAACTTCATTTCATGCGACTTTTCATGTTTACCCAAGGTCAAAGGTTATAGGGTGCAACAGAAAAATTACGCTTAAATTTCAAGTTTTAATTTTAAGAAAACGATAGGAGAAAGATGCATACACACAGCGTAAAAAATATTCCTCTCGAAGAGTTCTGCATTTTATACATAAGACCCAAAACTATCCGACAATTCGTTCAAAAGTTACGACGAGATAATTCTTAAGTATTGTTTTGTGTGTATATCTTTGAAAAAGTAATAGATATCAACCTACTTTAAACGTCAACAATTATCAGTATTTTAAGACCTACAATTTCATGAGGTCATGAAACAACTTCATCTGACCTTCAAATGGTACTATTACCTTGACCTCCTTACTTTCTTGAAAGATCAAGTGTTCCTAAGTTGAATGGTGGTAGTTTCCACGACTGTAGATTTTCACGTTTGCATCATATATTTAATTATTCGTTGTGCCCTTAATGAGCCATTGAACATGTTGAATTGCCCCATTTTGTTACCGTGTTGTACTCCATATGCAGATCATCTTACATTTAGCAGATTTGAAATATCGTTGTCGGTTTAGAGATATTGCAATTTGAAATTTAGGGGGGGGGCATATATTTCGGAATTAACACCAAATTTTCAGGAATTGAAGAATTCAACATGGTTATGTTTATGACAAAATACTAAAAACATTGGATAAAAAACAAAGACAAATAAGCATTAAGTGCAAAAATTAAAATTTCTAAAACGGTAAGGTTGTAGTATATCAAATAAAAGTCTATAAAGCGTACATTTCCAATATCAAATATTTGTCCCCGAAAATGGGTTTGGTGGGCTCATTGACCATGTGATGGCTGCAAAAATTAGATTGTCTAAGAAGGTAGAGTTGTCGCATATCAATGAAAAGTCGTATGGTGTATATTTCAAATATTAAATTCTTGTCCGAGAATGAGTTGGATGGGGTTAATAAGTGCAAAAACTCAAACTTACTAGATGGTTGTGTTGAAGCATATCAAATGAACAGTCAACAAATATCATATTTCTGATCTCAAAAACGTTTTCAAAAGAAGACATTCTTGTCGCATATCAAATGAGAGGTCGTTAAGAGTACATTACAAATTATAGACTTTTAAGCGAATCTATAAAACTATTATTTTTTTTTATTCTATTCATTCAATGCACATGAGGATTTTTTTTAGAAAAGGATAACACTCTTTCCATTTATGGAAAAGCACTATATGTACAATGCAATCATTGTAACTATAACGTTCGTTATACAACATGTACAATGGTGTAACTTCTTGTAATATATCTTTCCTTCTGATACTTTACAATTTTGTATAAATTGTACTCTTACTGAACCGATTCACTAACTCTAACAAATTCCTTTTGCATTAAAACGGAATAAAATCTAAAATGATCAACCCATAGAGTGACTAAAAATATTGACATCATTTACTGTGTTTCATCTGTGGCGCCTTCTGGCAGTCTTTTATTAGCCATGTTGACTGGAAAAAACATATATCGAATAATGGCTGCAAGTTGCATCATCTCAAGAAACAATAATGTCATTATTATTAAGCACAATTCATAACATGTAAAAATATTTTAAGTATTTGTTATTTTTAGCATCTGGGCCAGATTATATCTTTGTCATCATCCACCAAGATAACGTCAAAAAGGAAATTAGCACAACGAAGTTATAATCAAGTTAGAGAAGAAACAGTATCATGGTATTCGGTGTTGGTAACTATATACTGTATTGCAAAAAGAAACCCGCAACACATACACACAAGCATTTCTACAACCCTTTTAATCTATGCGTTTATGTTTCTTTTTTCAATTGATTCATTTAATTGCTGGTCTTCCGTAGTATTTATATATAACCCATATAAACGTTTATACATACTGATATCTCGCTCTTTGAAATAAAAGATGTAGGTTTTGTAATGTCGCTTAATTGTGCCTGAATGTATTATGAAATTGCGTTTAACATTTTTTTGATAAAAATTTTAGAAAAGGAGTTTAAGAAGTTTCTAATATTCGAAGCCTTATAAGCAATGATTTATAAACTTCTGAAAAATACCGTGGGCTATTCATCAGTCAGTTGGAAAACCATTGACTCATCATTCTATTGCTAGATTGACTCATCAGTCAGTTGGAAAGCAATTGCCTCATTATTATATTAGAAAGGGATTGAAAAAAAGAGAGGCGAAAGATACTAGAGGGACATTCAAACTCATAAGTCGAAAATAAACTGACGACGCCATGGCTAAAAAAGAAAAAGACCAACAGACAAATAATAGTACACAAAACCCAACATAAAAAACTAAAGACTGAACAACACGAACCCTACCAAAACACGGGTGATCTCAGATGATCTGGAAGGGTGAGCAGATTCTGCTTCACATGTGGCACCCGTCGTGTTGCTCATGTTAGTACAAACCCGGTAATAATTCCAATTCGGTAGGTCACATTCGGGAAAAGGGAACGGGATTGTAGTTACGACATTAAGAACATATCCGCTATCGTCCGTGAAACGGATATTCCATAACGGTCAACCAACTCCTGATGGCGTTAGTAAAAGTTGCGAAGGGATGATTTCAACTTCACCACTTGGAACTCTTGGTTTAATAGCTTCCTTGTGAGCAGCAACCCTCTATCAAGGAAATCATGATGGGAAATACAAGCCCTGGAATTCCGTTTCAACTGGGAGATATATACTCCGTATGTAGGTGTTGCTGGTATGTTGCTACATAGAAATGGAAAGCTCACAATTGGGAAGCTGAAATCATCTCTTTTGTCGTAAAGTTTTGTTTTCATCCGACCCTCATTGTCAATTCCAAGATGTAAGTCAAGATATGAAACAGACCTGTATCTGTTTTATCCTTTATCTCAAGTTTGATGGGATAGATGCGTTCAACATAGTCTCCAAGTTTTGAATTGTTTAGTGAAAGAACATCATCTGTATAGCGGAAAGAAAAGTTAAAGGATACTGATAATTTCTTTTCTTTCTCCATCAGTCAGTTGGAAAGCGATTGATTCGTATGTCTATTCAAAGGGATTGCCTTATCATTCTATTGGAAGGGGTTGACTCATCATTCTATTGAAATGGATTGCCTCATCAGTCAGTTGTAAAGCGATTGTCTCGTCACTCTTCTGATCTGTCAGTTGGAAAGCGATTGTCTCATCTGTCTTTAAAAAGGATTGACTCATCTGTCAGTTGCAAAGCGATTGACTCATCACTCTTCTCACCTGTCAGTTGGAAAGCGATTGTCTAATCTGTCTTTTATAAAGGGATTGACTCATCTGTCAGCTGTAAAGCGATTGACTCATCACTCTTCTCATCTGTCAATTGGAAAGCGATTGTCTCATCTGTCTTTTAGAAAGGGATTGACTCATCTGTCAATTGTAAAGCGATTGACTCATCACTCTTCTCATCTGTCAGTTGGAAAGTGATTGTCTCATCACTCTTCTCATCTGTCAGTTGGAAAGCGATTGTCTCAACACTCTTCTCATCTGTCTGTTGAAAAGCGATTGTCTCATCACTCTTCTCATCTGTCAGTTGGAAAGCGATTGTCTCATCACTCTTCCTATCTATCAGTTGCAAAGCGATAGTCTCATCTGTCGTTTAGAAAGTCATTGATTCATCAATCAGTTGAAAAGCCATTGATTCATCAGTCTATTGGAAATGAATTAACTTTATCAGTCAGTTGACAAATCAATCTATGAACGCTGTTTAGAATACATATCGCAACTAACGATCGTACACATACTTAATAGAACCCAGGCGGAACCAATGGTAATAACTATCTTAAATTTCCACAGCAACAACACACGTTCAAGAATGAAAAATACGTGTCATCAGAGAAACTTGAATCTATCAAAACCATGTATTTAAAAATTGTTAACAGCATATGCAACTATTACCTTGTTTCTTGAAATGTTAATATTTTGGAAAAGAAGAAAACATCTTTACAATAAAAAAAATAAAGTTGAATGCAGAAATTAAAAGTGATCTTTTGTTTCTTAACTTCCATAAAAACCAACAACAGACAGACAACTAAACAAACATAAACCTGCATTGTTCTACAAATGTATTCTATTCTCTGCTGGACACTACACCAAATGTACGTATTCTGTATAATTATAATTTTGTTATTAAATTTTAAGATATTTTGTTCTTGATTCTTTTTTAATAGCATGTTATTATGATTCATAACGTTTTAGCTAGAACATATAGATGGAGATTGAAAACAAGTGTTCACAGTATCATTTATACATTCTTTTGTTTTAATCAATTTACACAATAAATCATGCTTGTAAGTTTATAATATGTTAAACAGTATCTCGACTGGTTGTTTGTTCAGTTACGAGAGGAACGAATGCATGTTTTTTTTTTTTTTTCCATTATATTTTGGTATGATCTTTGAGTTAAATTGCATTCGTGTAAACTTCGAAACTAAGGAAACGACTCAATTCCTTAATTAAAAATCGCTCTTATACCTATGTGTCTGAAAGTTCAAAGGGTCAGAAGTTTGTTAGTCCCTGCTATTTTAAAATTTATGTGGATATTTTTGTGCAAATAAGCTGAAGAGACAATTCCTTATATATTCCTTGTTGCTCTGACTTTAGGTTTCTTTGTTGTGTTTTGTGTATTATTGTTTGTCTGTTTGTTTTTTTCATTTTTAGCCATGGCGGTGTCAGTTTATACTCGACTAATGAGTTTGAATGTTCCTTTTGGTGTCTTTCGCCTCTCTCTTATCTTTCCGTATTAGTTTAGAATGTAGATCTCAACACAAAAATAAAATTTAATTTCAATTTTTTTGGTGAACTGAAGTTTCGAAATTCTTCGAAATTTGCCAAGAAATAACCAAAACTGAAATTGGTTAGTATTTGCTTTTCACTATCTAAACCTCATGATAGTTTTTGCAGAGCACTGTTAAGATGAAGTGCATTATCGCCTCTTGCAATAAGTCACACGTTTTTTATGGCTTAAACATGTTAAAACCAAACCTCTTAAAATATACGCTCGAAAATATACTTACACAAAGAATGTATCCATTATTGAATGAAAGTCGTAAGAAAAAATATTTCCTAATCTTTATTTTTAATACATACGATTACGACGCATGTGACAATTAACAGCTGCTCAAATTATGTCAACTATACACTTGTATCTGGTTTTGAGGTTGCACGTCCTTTTACGGTGAATTACGAAGTGCAACGCACTATATGTACAACGTCCTTCATATAAATGATAAAAAAATGCATTATTCTCTTTTAATTTCCCTTTCTGTAAAAAAAAAAAAAACAAAACAAATTCGAACGTACATGACCTTCTTTTGTGTAAAATATGCAGAGCATATTTATAAATGAAGGACATGCATATACAAATGGTGAGGATTTAACACGTTTATAGTCGCTAAACAACCTTTCTCTCCGTTCCGATACCCGAGACTGTGATGTTACAACACAGCATAAGAATTAATTTCCTGTGTTTACTTGAATTATCATTGAAATGGTCATATTCATAAAGTGGCTGTTTGTAAAACTATGATTTTTTTTTTTAAATTTTATCCCAGGTATAGATGCATGTTACCTTAGCTGTATCAGGCAAAACCTTTCGGAATGTTTAACTTCGTACTTTATTACGACATTTGTTTACTTGTTTGATTCGAGCTCACTGATGGGTCTTTTGTGGACGAAACGCGCGTCTGGCGTACACAATTTTAATCATGGTATCTATGATGAGTTTATTACTACTATAAAGATGACAGGGATTGACTGATAAATGAGTTGAAAAGGGCTTGACCCACCAATCAATGAAAAGAGTTTAGAATTTCTATTGAGATTAACGAGCTTACAAATTCATTAAAATTTAGACAGAAAAAATGGTTGAGACTATTTTAGATTTAAAAGGGGATGATACGCACACAAATAAGAAGAACATCTGGATATCATTAGGGAAACTGAATTCCTTGTCAAGCAATTAAATACAGGAATAATCCCTGTAATCAACAAATGAAAGGCATTACAGCATGTGCAGATAATTATAGACATTGAAGGCGCGAACAAAGACATGTATGGATATAGTGCTCCACTAATGGAAAGACTTTCAAGGGACAGTTGCTGTATGGGTTTAGACATAACGATAATCATCAAAATTTCATGTTTGAATATTCAAAAATGATTTTCGAACATAAGAACATAGAAACAGAAAGATTTCGCCACACGATCTTAGGTACTCTGGAGCGATAAGAATATCCTGCTAACTAAATGTTTCTTTTTTATCAATTGCTTTTTTTATCGGAAAATACTAAAACTAATATGTCTGAAGAAAACCATGTCTCCTCTGGCTATAAGGTATTCTATCGAATGTAGGCGAACATTGGCGAACTAATACAACCAAATAAGACCAAACGTAAACAAAAACGCACAGAAGGGATAAGAACTATGCGAGAGATATACCTCTTTATTAATAACGATTTCAAATTTTTTTTCGGCAAATTGTTATAAAACTTTATCTGTATTTTCATATAAGAAATCCGAAATGCTTATTAGTCGTAGGCGATGTTGATATCACAAAAGTAGTGGAGAAGATGTATCATGTCCAATTTAAATTAAGTATCACGTTTGATATATACATAGTGTATTTTAACAAAGCAATCCATATGGATCAATTTTTACAGTTCTTCTTGTGTTGTTACTAACATGCCATCATTCTTGAGAATTTATATGTAAGAAGTGGGGAAGCAATTTTTAAGTTGGATTGTATGACAGTGTCATATGTATGGTGTAAGAAGAACATAAAGATGCAGTACGGATAGTTATGTTTTACCTATGCAATCCGGTAAAGTAACATGTTCCTGTAATATGAGAAATATGTATGGATGCCATCATGAGTTGAATTACCGTTCAGGAGTATCTTTGTCACAAATCAGCAGTTTTATCGCCACAATCCCGTCCCAAGAGAGATAATAAAACATGTTTATCCCCACATTAGTAAGAATCATTAGCAACACAACGGTTGCAAATAGTGGAGCAAGATTCACTTCCTCCTACGGATCACATGCGATAACCCAAGTTTTAAAGAACTCATAATGTTATCCTTTCTTAAGTTGTCGTATTTTTGCCAAAATTTTTATTTTGGTTTTTACTTGTTTTTTATTATATTCACCAAAAGCTGTACATGTATAGCTGATTTGGTACAAAAATGTTTGATGTGAAGATTTCCTAATACTTGAATAGAAAACAGTAGAAAGAACAAAAGCAGTAATGTAATCGATTTAAAGATATTATAGAATTTTTATTGTAGTATGCGTTCTTCATGTTATTTCTACCGTTGTCACACTAAAGTCGCATTTACTATACTTTTTGTATTCATTTTAATTTCGAAGTAGTATTTTGTACCGAATATATATATATATATATTTTTTTTTTTTTTTTTTAAGTTCAATGCCTTATAAATCCACACCTCTTCAATATCAGCAGCAATATTTGGCTATTTATGCTCTTCAACTTTGTATCTGATATAGCTTTCCAACTGTTTTGATTCGAGAGCTACTGATAAGTCTAATGGACACGAAACACGCGTTATGTGTTTATCTTTGGTGATTTTTTTCAACTACTTGATCGACGCCATTGCTGGTTTACGCTTTGTCCCTGAGGATGTCACCAGCCAAGTAGTCAACAATTTTGTGCTTTGTGCTGACATGAAATATCATTGATATGGTCTCTGTAAATTTACTTTTTAGTAACAATCATGAGCAACACCAAGAGTACTGATTACTGAGCTGATGATACCCTCAGGGACTGATAGTCAACCAGCAGAGGTATCGATCCGGTGCTGTACAAATAATGTATAACATATACTACAATTACAATTCTAGAATATCTTTAAATTGATCACATTACTACATTGATTACAATCCTTTCTAAGATTTCCGTTTATAGATTTTGAAATTATAAAGAAACTAAGGTTTCAACTCCCTCAGGCAAAGTTGGCCTAAGATGGATTTGGCTATTTTTTAGGTTCTTTTTGGTCATATAGCTCTTCAATTGTTTCGGTTCTTATAAACCCTTGGCTTTCAAATATTTGGCTTTGAGCGTTCCTGAAAAGGTAAATCCAGGAAAGCGCTGCGGACGCATGAAATTATATAACGTGTTGCTTTGATGTTTGATAAAATGTTTGATTATTCAAAACACTAAAGTTTTTCTAACCTTTTTTTTTTATAGATTGCCTTAGTTGTATTTGACTCATTTTTTCGGTTAGTAATACTCTTAAAATTTGTATATGATTTTGCTTTCCAACTGTTTTGTTTCAAGCGCTACCGATAAATCTTACGTAGGCAAAACGCGCTTCTAGAGTACCAAGTTAAAACATGATAATTGGTTTGCGTTTTACATATATTAGCTATATATATATATATATATATATATATCAAAAAAAAAAAAAAAAAAAAAACCACATTATACTACCATGTACATGTTATTTGAATGTATTGAATAAGCTTGACTACATCATCCTCATATAAATAAATTTGTACGTTGCCTTGCTCTTCTAATGAATTATTTTACTATATGACAGAAACATGTTATCAGCCAGGTAAAAACAAAATGGACCTGGCAAGTGAAGTAATTAAACATGCATGTAGTATACATTAAAATATCCAATTTCTCTCAATATATAAGACTGATAAACTAAAGAAAATTAATCACATGAGACTTACGGAAGTGGAAAGGAAATCATTAATGATCAAATGTTGATCAATTCAATTTCGAATGAATAATAATTAACAACCTAACAGAAGGTGATAATACGGGCAACAACCTTCTTTACTGTGCTAGATAATATTGTATGTCTCCACAAGTCAAGCGCCATATTTGCAGCTGGAATTGTTATTTTTAATATTGAAAATGAGATTAGGACTTTACATTGTAAGTGTGATAATTTCCAATCATGTTGTGAGTGCAAGTTATAGTGAAACCAATGATAATTTTGTTGGATATAATGCGAACGAAAGATCGAATTTGTTTCCAAAAGAGAAGGTGTTTGAAAATACTAATAGTAGGTATTTATATTGCTATAAATGCATGTCAGTATGACTGTGTTGATGATAATCCGTGAGAAGTACAAATCTGTAAGATAAAAATCTAGCACAATAAAAATGAAAACAAAAGACATCTGGTATAATACTGTATAATAGGCTGCAAATACCTCTACCTAAAACTACTATAAACGCCTAGCTAGGTCTTAAATACAATATGTTTTTCTAATACAAAAATGCCAAATTTTGAATCACTACACTTAAAGATAAAAATATATCAAATCAATACTAGTTCGTTGTTTGCTATATGACTTGCTTATAATTAACACAACCTTTCAATCCATGCATGTGCTTTACATAACAATTCGTTAAAGCGAATAGGCTATTACAAGATCTGGAACTTTGGTTGCAAAAATCACCCAAATGTATCGTGACTGAGAAAAGATGTCTTCTCATACATGCTTAACCGTATGGTTTGTAGTTCACTCGAAGACATGGAATCGTTCGTTACTATTTTGTCATTCTTTCTTTGATTCTCGGGGTTAATACAGCTCACTATGTGTAGGCCAATACAAAATCAGACAAGTACATGCAATGACACCATAGTAAACCATTGCATATTTGGTACGTCTTGAGTACGTTTGAAGATTTGCCTTCGCCACTTATTTTCTTACAAATTCATCCGGTGTTAAGATTGCTTTTCAACACCTCGATTTAAACAGAATTACACATATCATATAGCACACATGATGAAATCATAATCTTGGACAACTACACATAGCTAATATTTCCGACTACAAGAGATTCTTAAATTACCAAGTATTACGTGTTTTTTTTTTTTTTTTTTTTTTTTTTTTAATATATCTCTTGCTGGCATTTAATTACCTTCACAATGAAGGTTCACAGTCCTATTAGTGAGATAATTCATTCTAAATTTTTTGTTGTGAATTTTTTCAGGAACAGGAAATGTCTGTGAAATGAAAACATCTGTGTCTTCAGCTATTTTTTAAGAAATGATTCCTCTTGATAATGCTGGTCAGTCGTTTGTCGGGAGACTAGCATATGCTATTTTTATTTTACTTTGTTATGATGGGAAGTGTTCTTTTGAATGGACTTCAATTTTGAACTATACTGATTTACTAGAGAATTGTTTGAACGTAACTTCAGTTCAGAGAATGGTTTGTATTCCAACTTTTCAGGAATAAATGTTTATTTTATTGATAAGGTTCATTTGTGCACTAAATTGTTTAAAAACGTCATTCAGGAAGAAAAATATAACTTAGATAATTCTATGTTGGTTGATTTTCTAAATCCAACTAATTGTTGGAAAGTGATGTTTTTAACACGACAGCAGACCTTCTTTGTAACTTTCAATTACAGTGCAGATAAACATATCCATTTAGTAGTCGGTGAAATTTTACCTAGAAGAGGGCATGTTCATTCAAGTAGCGTTCTGTTTACTTCAAAAAATAACTTTTACAATCAACAATTCATCCAATTTATCATTTATGGTTCGTTACAAAATGAACGATCGTCAAGTCCTTATAAGTGTACACGATATCAACGACTTCTCAAAAGAGAACTCAGGTTTAGAAGTTCATTACCAATGTATCGGAGAAGCGTTTCGAATACCTTTTATTTACATGCCTGATAGAACAATAGTGTATATGCAGGTCGAAATTACAGGCAGCATTGTCGTTACAAACTTCATTGTAATATGTATATTTCTATGTATGCGCAAAGAATACAAACACCAGTAACCATTCTTCTGTCAGCGTTAGCTGTGTCAGATACCTTGGCTGCACATTTGTATACTGTTCATTTTGCTATTTCGTATCAGTCATATTATCATTATATTGATTACATGGATATCATGCCAGTGTGGTATATCTTGAAATATCCGTCTTGCATCTATTATTTTATTTTTGAAGCATGTTCGTATATTTTTCATTCAGTGTCTCTTCTAATCACAATTTTCTTGTTTGTGCAGAAAACGTGTGGTCTCCGATTCCCTTTATGGACCAGAAGGAAATTAAACTGCAAGACCAGTGTAAAATATGGTGTTTATCATCAGTTTTCTTTGTTTTACTCCAATATTCACAATGGATGTTCTTAGCCTAGCGGAGGTTGACGGTAAATGCTGTGTAGTCAGAGAAGTCAAAAGCGATATGGACAACATACTTTCATGCTTTTATATCGCACTTGGCGTATTAAATGTCCTCACGGTCTTTGTTGTAATTGCGTGTACAATCTTCATCAAAAGTAAAGTACTCTGCATTCGGAATAACTTGCCTTGGCTCGATAATCCAGTTGTCAAGAAAAGACACCGTTCATCGGCGACAACAGTAGTTCTGATATGTGTCATATTTGTTTTGTCCGAAATAATGACCCTTTACCAAGTTACTCAATACGTACTGATTGTTAATTCTTTAAACCAAACAATGTATAAAATGTTTGAGGAAATCTGACAGTACCGTATTCTCAGTGTATTGATAGGTTCATCGCTGAATTTTATCTTATATCTACTAATGAGAGATAGATTAAAACAAACATTGTTTACAACTATTCGAATAGCTGTAGGATGTAAGGGAACTTAGGGAGTGTGATCTAATAGTATATATGTTGTTAATAGTACAGTACTTGTCTCTGCATAGACGATAACTATTAATACATTCGGTATCCAAGTTGCAAAAATATAGCAAATTTTTCATGTTCATAAAACATATTCCAGTGTGTTTAAAATATATCAAACGAATATCATTTTTTTTGGTAAAATCAGTCTAGAACAGGATTTTAACATAGTTTTTGAATTTCAGATAAAGGGAAGTAACAAAAAAGCAAGACAACAATGAAGGAAACGCACTTCAACTCCTGTTAAATTTACGAAATTCTGGTACAGCGACATATTCGATTTAATTTTCGTTAATGAAACTAATTATAATAAGCAATGCAATTCAGTACTGAAGTCATTTCTCCTCTAAATGGTAAGAGAGCATTTCGTTTCACTTCGTTCTGACCTTATTTAGGGTAATTATGATAGATTCGAGTCGTGTTGCCATGCAATATGGAAATTAATAATGTCTTTTTCAGTATTTAAAATCATTCATCAGCTGTGATTTTCACAAAAATCATTCACTGAAAGTGACTATAGAAGCAAGAACTGCGGACCCTTCCGGAAATTTTTTTTTTTTGGTAATTCGTGTTGATCGTTCTTTATTTTTTCTGTCCAGTGGTACAGTGATTTATGAACATAAATAGTATCAATAAAGCCAGGTTATGCAGTACCCTTACAAATTACGTGCAACTGGTTGGTACGACAACAACAAGATCTAATTCAAATTCTACACCAGATTGAAGCAAGAGACGTCTATTTTGTTTTTTTTTTTTACAAAATTAACTGACTTTGTATATTCATCGCATTTAAGAACAAAACATATTAGATATAATACAAACAATTTGTATTTAATGATTTCCACACGATCTATATAACATAGTTACATTATTTGTTTAATTTGTTCCGTTTCTTGATCATGTCGATAGAGTCGAGCATTTGATTTTGTAAGGTTTTATAGACTAACCGTTATAACCCACATTCAAGAAATGCAGATTCTACAAAATGTCTAAACACGCAAAAACCAATGGAGTATTCTTAAAGGAGTTTACAATGTTAATTTTTTAACTAATTGTCGTGTTTTGCCATTTATCTCTAGATATTTAATAGACACGCAGAATCTGTAAACAGCAAAAATAATCAGCAATACAAGTCACACGACGGAAACAATTGGATGACTGCTTAAGAAGTTTTGCCTTAAAATTTTTGAGTATTTTCGTACTTTTGTAATTTCCTTGGATATTATAATAGACAAGAAGCTACTGTAGATAACAAAAATGAGTAGCAATTAAGATTTATAAAAATGCAACTAAATAATATCTAGAAACAAGCAAACAAAACCAATGGAAATACAGGAAAAATAAATATCAAAATGGCAGTGTATTATTTCAAGTTTTAGATCTTCGAACTTTTGCCTTAAAATTTATATCAATTTGATGCTCTAGACTTAATTTCAACCTTTCTTTTAACTTCATATTGATACATAAAGCTGGAAAACAAATGGCCTTTAAAAGGGCAGCCGGACGTGACCTTCTCAATTTTGTTCAATTAATGGCATGTAAGGTACCTAATATTATATTGTTTGGATCCAGTGTTACATGTTGTATATCGAATTGATGAAATGATGGAAATTATTCCCCTTATTTCAATCTACAGCATATAGAAACCATATAATTCTAGAGTCAATGTAAAATATGAGCTATTATTTGATACCCGAAGTGACTTGATAAATATACGTTGCTTTTGTATCTAAGATACGCTTGTAGAAATCCGTTGCTTTATGCGTTAAAAATATATCGATACACAAGTTAAAGTAAATTAGCGTATTTTAATTGGCTTAATTTTATAAATAAAATGTTTGTATCTTTATCTGAATGTTCTATTAATGCAAATACTGCCGGATTGCTTAATTCTTTCAGCATATGTTGTTCACATATGTTCTATCACATAAAGCTTCTGTAACCTTCTGTAACCTTTATGGAAAATTATGTTTTGGGGTTTCCAGTAGCAAAAATATATTAAACACCAACAATGTTCGTTTAAATAGTTATAAATATAAGAAGATGTGGTAGGATCGCCAATATGACAACTATCCACCATAGACAAGCTAAATTAATTAAAGCAGCAATAAGTCACCCTATGAACTTCAACAACGAGCCTCCTTCTTACCATATAGAAGGCTATAAAAAGGACACAATATGACAAACATATTTCAATTCGAAAGAGAAATGACAAAGATTGCAACGGGTCAGGTTTCAAAACCAAAAAGGTCAAATTTTGAAGTTTGCAAGCATTATGAATACATGATATATGCAGCGCTTTCTGAAAAAAGTAATATCCCAAAACATGTGTGCCCATTGCTTACTAATGGTAGGGACATAGATGTCCACATTTGTTTTAATTTACAGTACTTATTTAACGTTTTGCAAACAAAGATCAAATATGAAATTGATGCATGTACAATATTAAGCATAATATAATATTATCAATTTATATTTGGTGAACGGATATTTTACAGTTATATTGAAGATAGGCTTATAACTCAGATTTGTTTTTTTCATTTTAGCCATGGCGGTGTCAGTTTATACTCGACTAATGAGTTTGAATGTTCCTTTTGGTGTCTTTCGCCTCTCTCTTATCTTTCCGTATCAGTTTAGAATGTAGATCTCAACACAAAAATAAAATTTAATTTCAATTTTTTTGGTGAACTGAAGTTTCGAAATTCTTCGAAATTTGCCAAGAAATAACCAAAACTGAAATTGGTTAGTATTTGCTTTTCACTATCTAAACCTCATGATAGTTTTTGCAGAGCACTGTTAAGATGAAGTGCATTATCGCCTCTTGCAATAAGTCACACGTTTTTTATGGCTTAAACATGTTAAAACCAAACCTCTTAAAATATATGCTCGAAAATATACTTACACAAAGAATGTATCCATTATTGAATGAAAGTCGTAAGAAAAAATATTTCCTAATCTTTATTTTTAATACATACGATTACGACGCATGTGACAATTAACAGCTGCTCAAATTATGTCAACTATACACTTGTATCTGGTTTTGAGGTTGCACGTCCTTTTACGGTGAATTACGAAGTGCAACGCACTATATGTACAACGTCCTTCATATAAATGATAAAAAAAAATGCATTATTCTCTTTTAATTTCCCTTTCTGTTAAAAAAAAAAAAAGAGCAAAACAAATTCGAACGTACATGACTTTCTTTTGTGTAAAATATGCAGAACATATTTATAAATGAAGGACATGCATATACAAATGGTGAGGATTTAACACGTTTATAGTCGCTAAACAACCTTTCTCTCCATTCCGATACCCGAAACTGTGATATTACAACACAGTATAAGAATTAATTTCCTGTGTTTACTTGAATTATCATTGAAATGGTCATATTCATAAAGTGGCTGTTTGCAAAACTATGATTTTTTTAAAAAATTTTATCCCAGGTATAGATGCATGTTACCTTAGCTGTATCAGGCAAAACCTTTCGGAATGTTTAACTTCGTACTTTATTTGGACATTTGTTTACTTGTTTGATTCGAGCTCACTGATGGGTCTTTTGTGGACGAAACGCGCGTCTGGCGTACACAATTTTAATCATGGTATCTATGATGAGTTTATTACTACTATAAAGATGACAGGGATTGACTGATAAATGAGTTGAAAAGGGCTTGACCCACCAATCAATGAAAAGAGTTAAGAATTTCTATTGAGATTAACGAGCTTACAAATTCATTAAAATTTAGACAGAAAAAATGGTTGAGACTATTTTAGATTTAAAAGGGGATGATACGCACACAAATAAGAAGAACATCTGGATATCATTAGGGAAACTGAATTCCTAGTCAAGCAATTAAATACAGGAATACTCCCTGTAGTCAACAAATGAAAGGCATTACAGCATGTGCAGATAATTATAGACATTGAAGGCGCGAACAAAGACATGTATGGATATAGTGCTCCACCAATTGAAAGACTTTCAAGGGACAGTTGCTGTATGGGTTTAGACATAACGATAATCATCAAAATTTCATGTTTGAATATTCAAAAATGATTTTCGAACATAAGAACATAGAAACAGAAAGATTTCGCCACAGGATCTCAGGTACTCTGGAGCGATAAGAATATCCTGCTAACTAAATGTTTCTTTTTTATCAATTGCTTTTTTTATCGGAAAATACTAAAACTAATATGTCTGAAGAAAACCATGTCTCCTCTGGCTATAAGGTATTCTATCGAATGTAGGCGAACATTGGCGAACTAATACAACCAAATAAGACCAAACGTAAACAAAAACGCACAGAAGGGATAAGAACTATGCGAGAGATATACCTCTTTATTAATAACGATTTCAAATTTTTTTTCGGCAAATTGTTATAAAACTTTATCTGTATTTTCATATAAGAAATCCGAAATGCTTATTAGTCGTAGGCGATGTTGATATCACAAAAGTAGTGGAGAAGATGTATCATGTCCAATTTAAATTAAGTATCACGTTTGATATATACATAGTGTATTTTAACAAAGCAATCCATATGGATCAATTTTTACAGTTCTTCTTGTGTTGTTACTAACATGCCATCATTCTTGAGAATTTATATGTAAGAAGTGGGGAAGCAATTTTTAAGTTGGATTGTATGACAGTGTCATATGTATGGTGTAAGAAGAACATAAAGATGCAGTACGGATAGTTATGTTTTACCTATGCAATCCGGTAAAGTAACATGTTCCTGTAATATGAGAAATATGTATGGATGCCATCATGAGTTGAATTACCGTTCAGGAGTATCTTTGTCACAAATCAGCAGTTTTATCGCCACAATCCCGTCCCAAGAGAGATAATAAAACATGTTTATCCCCACATTAGTAAGAATCATTAGCAACACAACGGTTGCAAATAGTGGAGCAAGATTCACTTCCTCCTACGGATCACATGCGATAACCCAAGTTTTAAAGAACTCATAATGTTATCCTTTCTTAAGTTGTCGTATTTTTGCCAAAATTTTTATTTTGGTTTTTACTTGTTTTTTATTATATTCACCAAAAGCTGTACATGTATAGCTGATTTGGTACAAAAATGTTTGATGTGAAGATTTCCTAATACTTGAATAGAAAACAGTAGAAAGAACAAAAGCAGTAATGTAATCGATTTAAAGATATTATAGAATTTTTATTGTAGTATGCGTTCTTCATGTTATTTCTACCGTTGTCACACTAAAGTCGCATTTACTATACTTTTTGTATTCATTTTAATTTCGAAGTAGTATTTTGTACCGAATATATATATATATTTTTTTTAAGTTCAATGCCTTATAAATCCACACCTCTTTAATATCAGCAGCAATATTTGGCTATTTATGCTCTTCAACTTTGTATTTGATATAGCTTTCCAACTGTTTTGATTCGAGAGCCACTGATAAGTCTAATGGACACGAAACACGCGTTATGTGTTTATCTTTGGTGATTTTTTTCAACTACTTGATCGACGCCATTGCTGGTTTACGCTTTGTCCCTGAGGATGTCACAAGCCAAGTAGTCAACAATTTTGTGCTTTGTGCTGACATGAAATATCATCGATATGGTCTCTGTAAATTTACTTTTTAGTAACAATCATGAGCAACACCAAGAGTACTGATTACTGAGCTGATGATACCCTCAGGGACTGATAGTCAACCAGCAGAGGTATCGATCCGGTGCTGTACAAATAATGTATAACATATACTACAATTACAATTCCAGAATATCTTTAAATTGATCACATTACTACATTGATTACAATCCTTTCTAAGATTTCCGTTTATAGATTTTGAAATTATAAAGAAACTAAGGTTTCAATTCCCTCAGGCAAAGTTGGCCTAAGATGGATTTGGCTATTTTTTAGGTTCTTTTTGGTCATATAGCTCTTCAATTGTTTCTGTTCTTATAAACCCTTGGCTTTCAAATATTTGGCTTTGAGCGTTCCTGAAAAGGTAAATCCAGGAAAGCGCTGCGGACGCATGAAACTATATAACGTGTTGCTTTGATGTTTGATAAAATGTTTGATTATTCAGAACACTAAGGTTTTTCTAACCTTTTTTTTATAGATTGCCTTAGTTGTATTTGACACATTTTTTCGGTTAGTAATGCTCTTAAAATTTGTATATGATTTTGCTTTCCAACTGTTTTGTTTCAAGCGCTACCGATAAATCTTACGTAGGCAAAACACGCTTCTAGAGTACCAAGTTAAAAACATGATAATTGGTTGCGTTTTTACATATATTAGTTATTTATATATATATATATAAAAAAAAAACAAAACAAAAAAACAACCACAATATACTACCATGTACATGTTATTTGAATGTATTGAATAAGCTTGACTACATCATCCTCATATAAATAAATTTGTACGTTGCCTTGCTCTTCTAATGAATTATTTTACTATATGACAGAAACATGTTATCAGCCAGGTAAAAACAAAATGGACCTGGCAAGTGAAGTAATTAAACATGCATGTAGTATACATTAAAATATCCAATTTCTCTCAATATATAAGATAAACTAAAGAAAATTAATCACATGAGACTTACGGAAGTGGAAAGGAAATCATTAATGATCAAATGTTGATCAATTCAATTTCGAATGAATAATAATTAACAACCTAACAGAAGGTGATAATACGGGCAACAACCTTCTTTACTGTGCTGGATAATATTGTATGTCTCCACAAGTCAAGCGCCATATTTGCAGCTGGAATTGTTATTTTTAATATTGAAAATGAGATTAGGACTTTACATTGTAAGTGTGATAATTTCCAATCATGTTGTGAGTGCAAGTTATAGTGAAACCAATGATAATTTTGTTGGATATAATGCGAACGAAAGATCGAATTTGTTTCAAAAGAAGGTGTTTGAAAATACTAATAGTAGGTATTTATATTGCTATAAATGCATGTCAGTATGACTGTGTTGATGATAATCCGTGAGAAGTACAAATCTGTAAGATAAAAATCTAGCACAATAAAAATGAAAACAAAAGACATCTGGTATAATACTGTATAATAGGCTGCAAATACCTCTACCTAAAACTACTATAAACGCCTAGCTAGGTCTTAAATACAATATGTTTTTCTAATACAAAAATGCCAAATTTTGAATCACTACACTTAAAGATAAAAATATATCAAATCAATACTAGTTCGTTGTTTGCTATATGACTTGCTTATAATTAACACAACCTTTCAATCCATGCATGTGCTTTACATAACAATTCGTTAAAGCGAATAGGCTATTACAAGATCTGGAACTTTGGTTGCAAAAATCACCCAAATGTATCGTGACTGAGAAAAGATGTCTTCTCATACATGCTTAACCGTATGGTTTGTAGTTCACTCGAAGACATGGAATCGTTCGTTACTATTTTGTCATTCTTTCTTTGATTCTCGGGTTAATACAGCTCACTATGTGTAGGCCAATACAAAATCAGACAAGTACATGCAATGACACCATAGTAAACCATTGCATATTTGGTACGTCTTGAGTACGTTTGAAGATTTGCCTTCGCCACTTATTTTCTAACAAATTCATCCGGTGTTAAGATTGTTTTTCAACACCTCGATTTAAACAGAATTACACATATCATATAGCACACATGATGAAATCATAATCTTGGACAACTACACATAGCTAATATTTCCGACTACAAGAGATTCTTAAATTACCAAGTATTACGTGTTTTTTTTTTTTCTTTTTTTTTTTTTAATATATCTCTTGCTGGCATTTAATTACCTTCACAATGAAGGTTCACAGTCCTATTAGTGAGATAATTCATTCTGAATTTTTTGTTGTGAATTTTTTTCAGGAACAGGAAATGTCTGTGAAATGAAAACATCTGTGTCTTCAGCTATTGTTTAAGAAATGATTCCTCTTGATAATGCTGGTCAGTCGTTTGTCGGGAGACTAGCATATGCTATTTTTATTTTACTTTGTTATGATGAGAAGTGTTCTTTTGAATGGACTTCAATTTTGAACTATACTGATTTACTAGAGAATTGTTCGAACGTAACTTCAGTTCAGAGAATGGTTTGTAGTCCAACTTTTCAGGAATAAATGTTTATTGTATTGATAAGGTTCATTTGTGCACCAAATTGTTTAAAAACGTCATTCAGGAAGAACAATATAACTTAGATAATTCTATGTTGGTTGATTTTCTAAATCCAACTAATTGTTGGAAAGTGATGTTTTTAACACGACAGCAGACCTTCTTTGTAACTTTCAATTACAGTGCAGATAAACATATCCATTTAGTAGTCGGTGAAATTTTACCTAGAAGAGGGCATGTTTATTCAAGTAGCGTTCTGTTTACTTAAAAAAATAACTTTTACAATCAACAATTCATCCAATTTATCATTTATGGTTGGTTACAAAATGAACGATCGTCAAGTCCTTATAAGTGTACACGATATCAACGACTTCTCAAAAGAGAACTCAGGTTTAGAAGTTCATTACCAATGTATCAGAGAAGCGTTTCGAATACCTTTTATTTACATGCCTGATAGAACAATAGTGTATATGCAGGTCGAAATTACAGGCAGCATTGTCGTTACAAACTTCATTGTAATATGTATATTTCTATGTATGCGCAAAGAATACAAACACCAGTAACCATTCTTCTGTCAGCGTTAGCTGTGTCAGATACCTTGGCTGCACATTTGTATACTGTTCATTTTGCTATTTCGTATCAGTCATATTATCATTATATTGATTACATGGATATCATGCCAGTGTGGTATATCTTGAAATATCCGTCTTGCATCTATTATTTTATTTTTGAAGCATGTTCGTATATTTTTCATTCAGTGTCTCTTCTAATCACAATTTTCTTGTTTGTGCAGAAAACGTGTGGTCTCCGATTCCCTTTATGGACCAGAAGGAAATTAAACTGCAAGACCAGTGTAAAATATGGTGTTTATCATCAGTTTTCTTTGTTTTACTCCAATATTCACAATGGATGTTCTTAGCCTAGCGGAGGTTGACGGTAAATGCTGTGTAGTCAGAGAAGTCAAAAGCGATATGGACAACATACTTTCATGCTTTTATATCGCACTTGGCGTATTAAATGTCCTCACGGTCTTTGTTGTAATTGCGTGTACAATCTTCATCAAAAGTAAAGTA
This sequence comes from Mytilus coruscus, assembly GCA_017311375.1. Taxonomy (NCBI): domain Eukaryota; kingdom Metazoa; phylum Mollusca; class Bivalvia; order Mytilida; family Mytilidae; genus Mytilus; species Mytilus coruscus. The sequence goes on along the minus strand of JAASAO010001200.1, from coordinate 3,904 downwards.
CTCTGCATTCGGAATAACTTGCCTTGGCTCGATAATCCAGTTGTCAAGAAAAGACACCGTTCATCGGCGACAACAGTAGTTCTGATATGTGTCATATTTGTTTTGTCCGAAATAATGACCCTTTACCAAGTTACTCAATACGTACTGATTGTTAATTCTTTAAACCAAACAATGTATAAAATGTTTGAGGAAATCTGACAGTACCGTATTCTCAGTGTATTGATAGGTTCATCGCTGAATTTTATCTTATATCTACTAATGAGAGAGAGATTAAAACAAACATTGTTTACAACTATTCGAACAGCTGTAGGATGTAAGGGAACTTAGGGAGTGTGATCTAATAGTATATATGTTGTTAATAGTACAGTACTTGTCTCTGCATAGACGATAACTATTAATACATTCGGTATCCAAGTTGCAAAAATATAGCAAATTTTTCATGTTCATAAAACATATTCCAGTGTGTTTAAAATATATCAAACGAATATCATTTTTTTTTTTGGTAAAATCAGTCTAGAACAGGATTTTAACATAGTTTTTAAATTTCAGATAAAGGAAGTAACAAAAAGCAAGACAACAATGAAGGAAACGCACTTCAACTCCTGTTAAATTTATGAAATTCTGGTACAGCGACATATTCGATTTAATTTTCGTTAATGAAACTAATTATAATAAGCAATGCAATTCAGTACTGAAGTCATTTCTCCTCTAAATGGTAAGAGAGCATTTCGTTTCACTTCGTTCTGACCTTATTTAGGGTAATTATGATAGATTCGAGTCGTGTTGCCATGCAATATGGAAATTAATAATGTCTTTTTCAGTATTTAAAATCATTCATCAGCTGTGATTTTCACAAAAATCATTCACTGAAAGTGACTATAGAAGCAAGAACTGCGGACCCTTCCGGAAATTTTTTTTTTTTGGTAATTCGTGTTGATCGTTCTTTATTTTTTCTGTCCAGTGGTACAGTGATTTATGAACATAAATAGTATCAATAAAGCCAGGTTATGCAGTACCCTTACAAATTACGTGCAACTGGTTGGTACGACAACAACAAGATCTAATTCAAATTCTACACCAGATTGAAGCAAGAGACGTCTATTTTGTTTTTTTTTTTTTACAAAATTAACTGACTTTGTATATTCATCGCATTTAAGAACAAAACATATTAGATATAATACAAACAATTTGTATTTAATGATTTCCACACGATCTATATAACATAGTTACATTATTTGTTTAATTTGTTCCGTTTCTTGATCATGTCGATAGAGTCGAGCATTTGATTTTGTAAGGTTTTATAGACTAACCGTTATAACCCACATTCAAGAAATACAGATTCTACAAAATGTCTAAACACGCAAAAACCAATGGAGTATTCTTAAAGGAGTTTATAATGTTAATTTTTTAACTAATTGTCGTGTTTTTGCCATTTATCTCTAGATATTTAATAGACACGCAGAATCTGTAAACAGCAAAAATAATCAGCAATACAAGTCACACGACGGAAACAATTGGATGACTGCTTAAGAAGTTTTGCGTTAAAATTTTTAGTATTTTCGTACTTTTGTAATTTCCTTGGATATTTCTAATAGACAAGAAGCTACTGTAGATAACAAAAATGAGTAGCAATTAAGATTTACAAAAATGCAACTAAATAATATCTAGAAACAAGCAAACAAAACCAATGGAAATACAGGAAAAATAAATATCAAAATGGCAGTGTATTATTTCAAGTTTTAGATCTTCGATCTTAAGCCTTAAAATTGATATCAATTTGATGCTCTAGACTTAATTTCAACCTTTCTTTAACTTCATATTGATACATAAAGCTGGAAAACAAATGGCCTTTAAAAGGGCAGCCGGACGTGACCTTCTCAATTTTGTTTAATTAAAGGCATGTAAGGTACCTAATATTATATTGTTTGGATCCAGTGTTACATGTTGTATATCGAATGATGAAATGATGGAAATTATTCCCCTTATTTCAATCTACAGCATATAGAAACCATATAATTCTAGAGTCAATGTAAAATATGAGCTATTATTTGATACCGAAGTGACTTGATAAATATACGTTGCTTTTGTATCTAAGATACGCTTGTAGAAATCCGTTGCTTTATGCGTTAAAATATATCGATACACAAGTTAAAGTAAATTAGCGTATTTTAATTGGCTTAATTTTATAAATAAAATGTTTGTATCTTTATCTGAATGTTCTATTAATGCAAATACTGCCGGATTGCTTAATTCTTTCAGCATATGTTGTTCACATATGTTCTATCACATAAAGCTTCTGTAACCTTCTGTAACCTTTATGGAAAATTATGTTTTGGGGTTTCCAGTAGCAAAAATATATTAAACACCAACAATGTTCGTTTAAATAGTTATAAATATAAGAAGATGTGGTAGGATCGCCAATATGACAACTATCCACCATAGACAAGCTAAATTAATTAAAGCAGCAATAAGTCACCCTATGAACTTCAACAATGAGCCACCTTCTTACCATATAGAAGGCTATAAAAAGGACACAATATGACAAACATATTTCAATTCAAAAGAGAAATGACAAAGATTGCAACGGGTCAGGTTTCAAAACCAAAAAGGTCGAATTTTGAAGTTTGCAAGCATTATGAATACATGATATATGCAGCGCTTTCTGAAAAAAGTAATATCCAAAAACATGTGTGCCCATTGCTTACTAATGGTAGGGACATAGATGTCCACATTTGTTTTAATTTACAGTACTTATTTAACGTTTTGCAAACAAAGATCAAATATGAAATTGATGCATGTACAATATTAAGCATAATATAATATTATCAATTTATATTTGGTGAACGGATATTTTACAGTTATATTGAAGATAGGCTTATAACTCAGATTTAGCTCTGTCCACATGTTTCATTTCTGTTCTTTACCTTATTGATGGTCATTGTTTGCACTTACAATACTTAGAAATATCAATTTCCCTGATATGATAATATATATAAGAAGACTGAATTTGTTCCTAAATACAGGAACGAAGATGATCTAATAGTTGTGTTATAATAAAAACGAGCCATGTCATACAGTTTTTGTTTTTATGTTGTGCAAAATAGTTATCTAAAATCCCTTAGACGATTTCATTTGATAAATGAAATGTTTTAGAAATTTTAAACTTATTTAATTAGAAAGGTCTTAAGATGGAGGTTCTATCAACTAACAGTTAATCGGACATGACTGGTTAGACATGCCCCTTCATAATCAGGGGTTCCAAAATGATTTTGAGAGCAAAAACGACAAGCAAAGTATCATCGTTCTGAATCCGCAAAGATAAAGTTACGATTAAAGTGTATTGTGTTAATCAATTGTATACCATATATTCTTCTTACGTTGGTTAAAAGGGAGTTTAAACAGCTTTCCATAAGATATCAGTCTATGTTCAACATGTTCAACTGTATTCTTGTATGTCATAACAAATGGATAACACATATTGTGTATTTCTTGTATTGCATAACAAATGTACAACACATATTGTGTTTACACCTTAATAATTACAGACACATTTGTGCTTAAAGTCTAGCAGCACATACAAAATAATGTGTTTCAGACAAGTAGAATTATGTGATTAATATTTCTGATCACTGAAGGAATAGGGAAAATAAAAAAAAAAACGTCCAAATTATATTTATTACGGTTAACCCATTAATATCAATTTACACTGTTTAAATAATCTATTGTAGTGCACATATCAATTGACCTTCAATTATCCATTTCAATCAAAACAATATCTTGTATAATTAACACCTGAGTAAGAGGGTGATGTTTGCATAAATTTTACCAAACTAAGTTTATTTTATACCGTCTGCAGAAACGGAAAATTAAATGCAAAACTGAATCCAGGAAAGTGTTTAAATTT
>JAASAO010000704.1:0-40371 GCA_017311375.1 Mytilus coruscus | reverse complement strand
TCAGAATTTTTTTATTAACTTTGAAAGTTAGGGTGGGTAGGATGTCGGACCCCAACTTTGGGTCAATTTTTAAAAAATCCGTGCTATACCCCACCTGTATTTTTCAGTCAAGCATGCCTTAGGGTCCCAACTTTCATTTGCACCTAGTGTGGAAAAAAGTATTGTCTCAAAATTTATTTTATTAACTTTGAAAGTTAGGGTGGGGTAGGGTGTCGGACCCCAACTTTGGACCAATTTTCAAAAAAATCAGGAGAGTTAAACTGAACTCAGGCTATTCCTTTGAAACGAAAAAGCAACGGAATTTTACAATAATGATGTTGAGCCTTTGAAAGCATGACATGAAACTTTATTTTATCGAAAATGAGTCAAAATTGGAACGGCGGAACCGAACAGTGACAGAAAATATGTTCAAGTATTTCTCATATAATTCTACTCCACACACATTGATGTTTCGTGATGCTATCGAAATGATTCCCATGGCAGCAAGTAAAAGGAACATAAAAAGGTGTTCTTGAAACTCTGTTGAAACAATCCCACAATGTCAAACCCCAAATTTAGTGTGCGAATCAACAAAAGGGTACATTTGAAAAGGGATACACACCTTGGTGGACTGGAGAAGTGTTTACTATTTCAAAAGTGTTGAGTAATCAACCATCAACCTACCATATCAAAGATTTTAAGAAACACAAGGATCCATTTACGAGACGGAGCTTCAGAAGACTGTTTCTTCAGAAGAATGATAAAGGTCTGTATCGCATTGAAATTGTCTTTCACTGGCCAGCCCGTAATGATGAAAAAGAGCTCTAGGTTAAATTGATAGATTATTTCGCGACGTTCAACTCATGGACCGTAAAGGCAGATATTTCAAAATACTCTTCAAGATATAAAGTAAAAATAAATTTTAAGATTTGCATTTTATTTTTTATCTTGAATGTAACAAAGAAATTGATGCCGTCAACCACTATCTTTTCATCTACGTTTGTTAGTGATCGCTTAGATGTACTCGTATGTTTGAATCGAACAATAACCCTGCCGAGATCTTCATGTTGTTTCTTCGTCCATCGATAACATGCTTTCCACAAGTTAATTAGTTTTCTTTTGCATGTTTGCGATTAATTCGGGCCAATTCTGTGCATATCAGCCTTTTCTCGTCGATTCATTGACTGGCTTTTCGCAGGGAGATTACTAATTGGATGGTTTGCATATTTAGGTATGTATTCATTTTACCATCGTTGGTTGAAATACATTAGGACTTGTCCATTTTGATCTGTGTTGTTTTTTGTAACATGTTTAATTTCCCTGATGTTTTGGTCATATTTTGTCTCAAAGTTTTTTAGCTGTTGCATATCCCACCGTTTTCGAAACTTCCTGCGTTTGAGTGTACCGGGTTTAGGATACGATCATCATTCAAGTCGAGGTCTTCGAAAAGTATAACCCTCTCGCTCCTCTTTGCCAATACAAATTTGTCTACCATCTTTCTTGTTTATTATGTTAATGAAAACGTCACTTAATCAAAAGGGTGAACTTATGATAGCATTTTAATAACATACAAACAAAGATGTCCTCACATCATTAATTGTTCCGCGTTTTTTGTAGTCAATTTCTGGTTTAAATACTCAATCATTTTCTTTGGGGTTGAAATACATAATAATCAAAATATATCTTTGTCAATTCGTTTTTGAAACCACCATGCCCAATGTGTTACAGGTGCCATGAAAGAATCATGGATTTAAATACCAAACTATATTTTCTGTGGTTTATATTGTAATTTATTCCGCAAAAGACCCTTATTACGTGTTAAATGTTTAAGTCGTTCGCCTACTTTTCGAATCCCACATTAGATATTGATTTTGGGGATTACTATATAAAAATGTGTATTACACTCATTTGTTAAATATTCCTGATCTTCATACAACTTTTCACACTCTTCTTCATCCGACACTTCGTAGTCCTCTTCATTCGACTTCATTCGACTCATAACTCTCATCATTTGTATTGTCAAGCTCCGCGGTCATATACACCACAAACTCATCTTCAGTATATTCAAGTCTCAATTCCAGTACAGAAACAATTTCCTGAAGACGTGAGGTATCTAGTAGTTGTTTGAACATGTGGTTGCGAAAAATCTACTGCCGTCAGGCTATATACAAAAGCTTCTTCAAGAGTCAAAGAGATATTTATATTCATATGCATATCAGTATAGTTGCAAAACTTCGCACCGCCATAAATCTAGGTGATTCGAACATAAATAACAAGGTTCGTTTGATGAAAATGAAAATAAAACTTTATAATAGATTTGCGTCAAAATAAGTTTATCGTCATGATCTACAATACATGGGATGGATTTGTGCTGCTTGTCATCTGCTGAAAGAGGTTTTCACTATATATCTGGTCTCACTTGCTCCAAATTAAGTTCGTTGTGTGGTAGGAATCACAGCCAGTGTTCAATTTAGCTCTCTTGATTTCAGACCTTTCTGTTTTGATGGCATACCGTTTCAGTCTTAGACCGACAAATTCAACTATTGGTATTCCAGGACACTCGTCCTTAAACATTCCGAGAACATTCTTGTTGACTTAGTCCTGAATTTGCATTTATGGTTAGTCGAGTAGTTGGACATCTCGAACCGCTAATACACATTGTCATCTATGTCTTTGTAAATGTTTGTGGTCTGAATATATTAAAAAGACTGTAAGTGTCTGTGTAACAGATCGTGGTTCGCGTTTTTGTTGGGGTTTTAATTTCTGTTACGGCCAGAAATCATAAATTGTAGCCAACAAAAGACACAAATCAATAATAAAGTTTAACAAGATTTAGTTTACACAAGTTTACAAGAAGTATTACACAAATAGAAATGTCAACTTAACTGTCAAAATATAAGTCCGATCCTTTGTCTTTTCTTTATTCGTAATCCTTCTCGTAACTGTGCGGAAATCCAAACAGAATATTACGTCCAATAAGTCACAATCTAGTATGATGTTCGTAAATAAAAGTGTTAATTCAAGAACTCCAGATAACTTCTGAGAATCCAATGTCTATATCTTAAAATTCAACTTAAGTGTCTGTATATATATATATATATAGTTGTCACGGAAATCTCTAGAACATTGTAGAAGAGAAACTCCTAGACAACTGTAGAACGAAACTTCTAGAATACGATAAAAGTTTAAATTTCACATCGTAGATTATGATCATTCCAGAATTATTATGCAAGTCAAATAGAAAGTTCCAATCATTCCATCGGTATCTATGATTGTTCCAGTGATTTGTAAACTGCACAATATACGTTTACCTTGTAAACAACCATAAGGCCACAGAAAACAAATTAGGCCAAGATAAATAAGCATAATAATTACAATATCATAACAGTAAGCCATATACAAAGTCAGCCAACAAAGTTTTAGACAGGTCTGAAATCGCAAAACCTAGGTAGATTGGTTTGTCTATTACCAGCTTGGTTCGTGTTATGTAGATTGCAGCCCATAATTCGTTTAATATAGTCCGTTTCTTGAAAATGGATATGGAAGCTAGTCTTAATGCATTCGTCTTATTATTGACCAGTCGGATACCAACACGGTGCATGACATTTTCATGCTTTTCCCAACCATCCTCCTATAGAATTCTTTTCAAATGTTAGAGTTGGCTCAGGTTTCCTTTCCTTATTAATGTAAGGTTTCAACCATGGGCCTTGGTTGTACTTGATAATTTACTGTATCTTCCTAAGATTCAAACCCCAGGCCAGATAACTCTTAAGGTTCACACAATGTACCACATATATTGTCTAGTTCTGAAGATTAGCTACCGGTTTCTTGATCGTTGATCTGCAAAGATCCTGGAGCCACTAGAAAATCATTGTGGTAATCGCGCAGATCTCTTTTCATCTCCTGTGATGTCACAAGCAATCACTTTTACTTTCTTGAAACATTCTTGATGAATCCGTGCAGTCTATTGCGTGATATATATTCTTTACGAACATTAATCTATCGAACACCAACGATGATACATCAATCTTTTCCTCAGCCAAGGTATGATGTTTTCGCGACAGATCAGACAGTGAGGTTGGGCGAGCATTCTTCGTGTCAATCTCATACATATAGTCTACGCAAATTTAAGTTTGTGTCTATGTTTTCTGGCGTATATTTTGAAATCCGAGTTGAACCGCAGTCCAATATCTTCCAAAAGCATTCCACTGGAAGTAACGCATTAGACTTTAACGTTTGACATTGATGCTGTCTAGGTAGTTGCGCATTCATTTAAGTTGGGTATTCTTGTCTACATCAACTCCTATGCTGTAGCGAGCCCTAAGTTGGAAATCATTAATGTGCTATTACTTCCGCCTGTCCACTATCTCTCTTATGGTTATGTTCCTACTATTCTCCGAATTGCGTTGTTTCACTTTGTAAAATTGCCGGTCATATATGTTTCCAAACTTTTCTTTGTGTTTGGAAAAACGACAGGTGGGTTATTCTCTACACGTTCCTGTAGATTCGTGCATACATGTAAGGTTGTCCTCCAGTTACTCCCAAGTTCTTAATGAAGAGATGACTGTCGTACCTGGTCAGGTTGTGGAAGATTGCCGGAAATAATTTAAGTACCGTGTATTTTAAGTTGCACTTGTGGTCTGCGTCTCTGTAATCCCCGGTAAAGTGACAGTTGTCTCTCAATTTGTCATCTTCTAGTTGTTTTCCTCAGATCTGTTACGTCGTTACCTGCTCGAATACTTGCAACATCTCCAAGGACATTCGATAATAATATATCTGGTACAGAACTAAAATTTCTTCTTCAAGTTTACCCACAAAAAATGAACAACATCTTCCTTTCTTCCTGTATTATACATGTTGTATAACAAACTTGTTCTCTAGTAAACACCTTGTTGTCATAGCACATTATACAATAGCAAATTCTGGATGGTTTGTGTTTCTGGTAGCTTATAGGGTTTGAAGTCTGGTTTGCAGTCATCAATTCGAAATCCGCGATCTCATTCTGTTTCTTTTTTTTGTCTAGATTTTTTCTCTCTACAATCCTTAACAATTTATCCGGCTTGACGTCCTCAGTAAAACACTCAGATTTTGCGTACACTACGAATTGAACCTTCATTGATATTGAATGGTTCTTAAATTCTTAGTAAGGCCCTTTATCTGGCATCGAAACTTACACAGTTATCTTGTTATTACAGTACTCCTTTTGCTGGAATAGGGTCTACTCACTGTGGAAGTTATTAAAAGAGAGGCGAAAGATACCAAAGGAATATTTAAACTCATAGATCGTCAACAAACTGACAATGCCATGGCCAAAAACAGAACGTGACGAAAAGACAAACAATAGTACACAAAACACAACATAGAAAACTAAAAACTGACCAACACGAACCTTACCAAAAACTGGAATTTACCTCATGTGTTCTGTAGGGGTAGACAGAACCTGCTCCAGATATGACACCCGTCGTGTTACTGCTATAAAACATGTTGATACTTTATATCAAGTTATTATACATTACGCGATAGCAATTAAGGTACTTTGACAGTAATGTGTCAATCCTTCCTTCTCAATCACCAATAAGTCCACATTCAGTTCTCTTTTCTCGAAGTCTTAAATCATTAGTAGTTAGATCTCTTTCGTTTCTAAACCATGCACGTTGATTGATATATTCGGATTGGTTTTTTTTCTAAAACTTATAATTTTCTTGAGACTTGTAATGAATCCAATCCCTTCAATCCCTTCACTCTCGTCTACCCATCACTTTACTAACTTGGTCACCCGGGCAGCACTTTATGGTCTACCTCCTCGTAATGTATTGACGCCAAAATCGTTCACTTAAAACATTGCTGTTCCTGGTTAATCACAATAATTATGACGTTCTTGTCTGCCAGCCACTTAAAACCAGGTTTAATTCACCATTTTCTACATAAGGAATTGCCTGTACCAATTCAGGAATATGATAGTTGTTTTCCATTCGTTTGATGTGTTTGAGATCTTGATTTTGCCATTTGATAAGGGATTTTCTTGGAGTTCGGTATTTTGTAATTTTACTTTTAGGTAAGCCCTAGTATTGAGATCCGGCAATTGGTCTATATTTGTCGATTTGAAATTTAAACTAACCAAAGTAAGTGCGTTATCAGTTTTATACCCTGCCCAACCTGGAATTTCTCCTCAAAACCATTTTCAACATCTTTAACATATCTTCGAAGTTCGTCGCCTCTGTAGTTACTTTGTCCTGCAATGACCATGATGACTTATCTTCTTCTTTTCCTTCTTATCACAAACAATCTTTTCAAACATACAATTTAAAATCACATTAACTTTTGCCTCTTTTCGTTGGACCCCATTTATAATGTCCAGACTTTTGAAACAGGTGGTATTTTGGAAATGTCTCTGGATTCAGCTGGACTATGGATTTGATTGTCCTTTTGGTGTTACAATTTAAGGCTTTTTCTCGGTTAGACTACTTCAATTTCCTTTCGATTGTTTCTTGTTTCTACCGGTTTTCTCCACAACACCTTTTAGCAAAGCATTATTGTTCAATCTACTGACCTTTTCATTCCCTTTCCTGGGTCCACATTTGAAGTTCCCTGTATGTTTATTCCTTTTCCGTCAGCTTTATTTCAGTTTTGGATTGAATCCGTACACTTATCTGAGCTTTTCCTATCTTATAATTTGTTTAACCAATTGATTCCTAGCAATACCTTTCAACTGTTTTACTCTTTTTAACAACCAACATCATTTTATCCGTTCATTTCGTGTTTTATTTTACGTCTTTTATATATTTTTATCATCCTTCTAAAATTTTTTTTTTTTCATTTTAAACTTTACTTAAGTTGTTATACCTACCCCGATACTAGTTTGTTAATAAACGTGTAGGAATTTTATTTTATTTTTGGGGTATTTGTAAACCGTTACTTTTAACATAAGTTTCCACCAATGTACCCTTCTTCTATTTGTAACTTTAAAACTTTACCCTTACAAACTTTTCCATCCACTTCTTTGATTTTAAATATCACATTTTTTGGTATTTTTTCCATTTCATAGTTTCCTGATTTTTTTTTTTTTTTTTTTATCATCCTCTTGTAGGACCAATGGTTCTTTCAAACAGGACTTATATTTGTAAGGGTACACAAAAACAGGGAGGGGCGGGGGCAACCCACAAAAGATCTTCACCACAGATCCAATATCGAAGTATGATATTAGTGAACTCCTTTCTACGGCCTAAATTTAATTCTAAAGAATTCCCAACGAAAATACTTTTCTCCGGACTCCCTGCATTTGAAAGGTAGACTATAAGGTTTTATGGACCAAACAGCCAAGGTGGAATAACACAGAAGATCTAGACCATAATGTCCAAATCGTGGACTGCAATTACTGACCCCTACCATCAATCAATTAAAAGTTACCTACGACAACATTTAATATCAGGGTCTGACTTATCCTATCTAAATATAACTCATAAACAAATCCTTATGGCACGCTCTTATCTGACCTGCACAAGATTGAAATGTAAACTGTAAAGTGTAAAGGTTTCCTGGACAAAGGCCCAGGTGAGAAAACTCACGAAAAGTCTTCACCTCAGGTCTTACATTACTGACCCTCGTCACCCACCCTAAATTTAATTTAAAAAAAAATTCTCTTTGACATTATTTCATCCCCACTAGATGCAATAAAAGGCAGTAACCTATGATTTCCTGGACCAAAATGTCCAAGTAGGACAACTCACGGAAGGTCTACACCAAATATCTGGGTTTGACATAACTGACTTCCAACCACCCTTCAACTTATATTAACATCTATACGACGATGCTTTTATCCGAACTAGGTTCAAATAAAGACAAGGGCATAAGGTTTCTTGGACCCCAAAAACCTACTTGGGACAACTCATGCAGGTCAAATATCGGGTTCTGGTATAACTGTTTCGCATAGCAATTCTTTTATTCGCACTAGGTACAAATAAATGTTAGTGGCCTAATGTATCCTAAGCCAAAAGGCCTGGTGGGACAACTCTTGTAAAGTCTACAACACAGGTCCAATATCGAGGTCAGACATTACTGTGTCTTTCATTCATATACAATTCTCTACGGCAATACTTTTATCTCCACGTGGTGCATATGAATGGCAAAGACCAAAGTCTTCCTATATTAATAAGCCCAGGTTAGGGTGAAAAGGGGTCCGGTGAGCTGATGGGGTGAGGGGGTACCGGGTATGTCACATAGTCCTGCTTTTATTACTGCTTGCTGGCAAAAGTAAGAGCTTTTCCACGTTTGCAATATGCATGACACCAGATGATGCTATAGACATTACCTCTTAAATGGCCCATAGCACTTATGGCCCTAGGCCCAAGGAGAAGGGTTACCTGGTATGTATTATAGTCTAGCTTAACTATTGCTGGCTGGCCAAACTATGATATTCTATTCTTCACGTTGGCCATTGTACCAGAGGTATAAGTAAACATTGCCTCTAAAATGGCCTATATTACTAATGCCCTAGACCTGTAATAGTTTGTTAGGATGTGGGGGTGGGGGGTTGTTGTACTGTCGATTTAATCATTTAGAGAAAGTTAAATTACTTCAAACGTTAACGTGACTTTTAGCGCAGTTTTCCATTTTACCATTGGTATCGTCACTATATCCTTTGTTAACGTTTTTCTAGTACAGATTGCCAATGAGCGCAACAAATTTTAGCATCTATCACAGGCTACCAAAATTGAATCGTCCATATTTAAATGGTAATTTGTTAAAATGGCAACCTTTCTAGGATGCGTTTCGATCAACAATACATGCTACCAAACATTAACAGAGGTACAAAAGTTTAACGTATTTACATAATCAAATTTTGGGCATAGCCGCACATTGTCTCGCCATATTAGCACTCACAAGTGCAAATTACTATCAAGTTATATACGTAGCAATACTATGATAGAGGTTTTATTGATTTGCCTGCGCCGAGTCAAAAGCAGGCAACTTTCCATACAGAACTGAGTGTAGCATACACTGTTTAGAATCTCTAGGAACAAGCAAGAACACATTTATAATCATTCTTACTCTTATTATATACAATAAGTTGCCGTCTGATGTAACATAACCCGAGACCGCAGAAACGACGATTGGGACATAGAATCGTTGAGGGCAGCAATAATAAAGGAAGTGTGCGTTCAGGTCGCAAATCTTGAAAATGAGACATTTTACTTGCCGCTTCGTTTTTACCGGAACGATAAACGGAACGAACGGAAAACACTTTCAGTCGATGACACGTAAGAGATTCTTGTTTTGTGAGGATTTGCATCATCCGAATACGTGTAAAACGTGAAAGATGTTGAATAACGCATAGAAATTTTGAAGCGAAAAAAGGTATGTTTTAACTGTTAACAGAGTAGTTGAATTTAAATCTGAATTAAATTTCCGACAGTGCTGAAAGAAACAGCACACTAGTAAACATGTACATAACACATAATCAAAGACCTTGACAGCAAACGAGAATAGCGCACACAAGATCGGAGCACATACTCCCGTAGATGAAACACTATTAGAGCAGACCGCATTATTGCATTCTACTGTTACCGCACAAAGAAATGTTTTCTTGAACCTGCCGTGACACCAGTTTGGTCCGAATATCTAACATGAAGAGGAGCGCAGAACTCATTTTAAACTGGAGACTTAGCGCGCAAATTTGAAATGGGGTCCACCGAAAGATTACACTCAAAATATCTGGATTATGGGACAACGAAGGACACATTCGTCATCTTACTAAAGCAAAAATAGCGATTGAAACCGTTGATGAGAAACTGAAGTAATCATCGTACCAAAATAGCCGCTCCTAATCGGACGAAATCACGAAAGAAAATCAAAGCACTGTCATTCTTATATGTATTACGACTTGCACATCCGATAAGCGCAGAGGACAAATTCAACATACTTTAGTATGCTTGTAGATTGGCGCGATTATTACTAGTCAATAGTTGACGATGAACTTGGTAGTGGAGATGGATCGACCGCAGTAAAATCAGGATGGGTTATCTCTTGTCGGGACCCGTACTAAGTAAGAACGGAAGTATTTCAAATCAATCTGCCATGAGGAACATTTTGACTAATCACAGATCCGTTGCTTGCGACTTGAAAATGTTTTGAAGCTTAGAATCGTAGTGATTTTAAGGAAGCGATCACATAAAAAGCAAGTCGAAAGTTGTAAGGGAATACGGAGAGAAGTGTATAATGGAAAATATAAAGCTAAGTTACAATGGAAATCAGACGTCCGTCCGCTGCTGCATAATATGGAATTGGTTAAACAAAGGACAGAAAACATTATTAGGAGTTAAGCAAACAAGCCCGATTTACTAAAAATTTATGGAGATATTGTAAGCGAGCAGGAGAGGAGACACTTTATTAAAAAGGTTGAGGAAACAAAACTTCCTATTGATCGACCAGTACACTATATTCCGCATCATTCGGTCGCCAAGGAATCATCTACTACGCTGAAACGCATTGTTTATGATTGTAGCTGCAAAGATGGAAGAGGTAATCCAAGTTTAAATGAATGTTTAGAATCGTACCCGCCTGTTATGAATGATATTACAGGAATTTCGTGCTAAGAAATATGCTACGTCCGCAGATTGAAAAAATGCATTTCTACAAATACAGCTCGACGAAAAAGACCGAGATGCAACGAGATTCCTGTTGCTTAGCGACCCTGCAAATACATCAAATCCGCTAATAACACATCGCTTCAAGTCAGTACTCTTCGGAGGTACATGTTCGCCCTTCATTTTAGCGCCACATTCCGGAAGCACTTCAGGAAAATCTGGGAAAACTGTCAGGTACTCTAGGAAATAGATTATATGTGGACAACATTTTAAACTAGTTTTGATAACGAAAACAGCGTAAAAGATTATTTGCAGACGATACATGGAAAAACTCACCGAAGGCAGATTCAAACTTCCCTCTTGGAATTCAAACATTCCAAAATTACAAGAAATCAATTGCAAAGAAAAATCCTTAGGCAAAGATGAAATCACTAAAATTCTTGGTATGCAACGGAACGCTGAAACGGACAAGTTGTGTTATCAAAGTAACAACTTCGAGAAAGACGAATAAGAAAAATTGACCAAACGTTATGTCTTACGACAATCATCCAAGATTTTCGATCCGTTAGTATTATTAAGCTTATAACAGTAAAAGCGAAAATCTTTATGCAATCACTTTGGAAGCTAAATTGGACGAAATATTACCGGAAGATATTCAATAGAAATGGATATCAATTTCACGAGATCTTGCATTTAGCTTAGAGATCAATCGAAGTACTACAACACAAAACAGGAGTAACACAAAATTTACCGATGCATCAACACATGATAACGGCGCATGACACTTATGTCCTAGACAAGTATGAGTTAATCAGCATAGGGTACCTGGTATGTCATAGAGTTCAAACTAACTATTGGCGCCTGGCCAATCTAAGAGATTCTCCATGTTGACCATGGAACAAGAGTTAGAGGTACATATTGCTTCTAAAACTGCCAATATCACTTATACCCTAGACCCATTATAGCCTGTCAGCATAGGGTGGTGGGGTATCTGGTGTGACAAAATATACCAACTTAACTATTGCCGGCTAGCAAAACTAAGAGATTTTCCACGTTTCCCTTGTTACAAGATGAAAAGATAGACATTACCTCTTCCATAGTCTACGGCACTTACGCCCTATATCCGTATGAATAAGTCAGCATATGGTGGGGAATATCTGATATGTCAGATAGTCCAAACTTACTATTGCTGGCTGGCAAAGCTAAGATATTCTCCACGTTGGCCATGGTACCAGAGATAGAGGAAGACATTGCCTCTAAAATGGCCTGTAACACTAATGTCTTAGACCCGTACTAGTTTATCAGCATAGGATGTGTGAGTGTGTGGGGTGTGGTACCTAATATGACAAATAGTCCAGCTTCACTAAGAGAGTGTCCACGGTGGCTATGGTACAAGAGGTAGAGGTTGACATTATCTCTAAAATGGTATATCACACTTAAGCCCTAGACAGTAAAAGCTTTCAGCAGAGGGTAAAAGGGGTAAGCGTACCTGGTACATGTGTGGTATGTCACATAGCCCAACTTAGCTATTGCCAGCTTGCCATTCTAAGAGATTCTCAACGTTGGATATGGTACCAGAAGGAGAGATAGCAGACATTGCCTCTAAAATGGCTCATACTACTTATACCCTAGACCCGTATGTGAGCATAGGGTGAAAATGGGAATACCTAGTATGTCATATAGTCCAACTAAACTATTGCCGGCTGGGGAACTACAAGGTTCTCAATGTTGGCCATGGTACCAAAGATAGAGGTAGACATTGCCTCTTAAAAAAAAAACATATCACTTATGCACTATACCTGTACGAGTTTGGCAGCATTAAGTTGGTGCTACCTGGTATGTCACATAGTCTAAGTTAACTATCACCTGATTGCCATACAAAGAAATTCGTCACGTTGTCCATGGTACCAGAGGTAGAGGTAAACATTGTCTCTATGTCTGATATATTTTATGGCCCTAGACCCGTACGAATTTGTCAGCATACATACATGGCAGGGTAGGGGTGTTACCTGGTATGTCACATAGTCCAACTTAACAATTGCCGGGTAGCGAAACTTTGATTTTCTCAAAGTTAGTCCCTGTACCAAAGGAAGAGGTAGACATTGGCTCTAAAATGGCCAATAACACTTACGGTCATAGACCTGTACGAGTTTATCAGCATAGGGTGGTCGGGGAGGTGTGTTACCTGATATGACTTATAGTCCAACTCAAGTATTGCCGGCTGGCCAAACTAAGAGATTCTCCACTTTGGCCATATGGTACCAGGAAAAAGATGACAATGCCTCTAAAATGGCCTATAGCACTTATGTTAAACACCGATATGAGTTTGTCAGCATAGGATGGGGATACCTAGTATTTTATATATTCCAAACTAGCTATTGCTTGCTGGTCGAACTAAGAGATTCTCCACCTTGGTCATGGTACCAGAGGTAGAAGTAGATACTACCTCTAAAATGGCCTGTAGCACTTATGTTAAACACCGATATGAGTTTGTCAGCATAGAATGGGGATACCTGATATTTTATATATTCCAAACTAGCTATTGCTTGCTGGTCGAACTAAGAGATTCTCCACCTTGGTCATGGTACCAGAGGTAGAAGTAGATACTACCTCTAAAAGGCCTGTAGCACTTATGCCCTAAACCTGACGAGTTTTTCTGCATAGGGTGAAATAGGGTGTAGCTGGTATTTCACAACTTTACTATTGCCGGCTGGCAAAACTAAGAGATTCTCCATGTTTGCAATGATACCGGAGTTTTTTTTGTAATACCGGAGTTTTTTTGTAATTATCTGTTCTACGTAAGCGTTCCTTTTAATAATTGAAGAAGTAAACGCAGACTTCGAAGAAGACACACATTAGCGGATCCAGGGGACGTTCCGGATTTATTTTTTTTTTAATTATGTGAACGTTTCATGAAGTTCTGGGGTTTTGACCCTACTCCTCCCCACCCCCTTTTCCTCTTTTAAAATGGCTGGATCCGCGCCTGGACACACATTGACTTGAGATTTTATTGTTATTTATAGCAATGTCAAATATAAACAGAATACTACGTACATTATTTTATTTTTATAATCGATAGTTTCTTGCAACATTTCATCGAACGAAAGTCATCCCGGCTAGCTTCACACCAGTCATTCACGTTTACCGTTTTATTTTTTTTTTTTTTGCAGGCTTATTTATTTGGGCCGACAAAGCCGCCCGAAAATTAACTTTCGACTTCGATTAAGTCTTTGTTTGGGGTTGAATATTCATTCCTTTCATTTTCGGCTATATTAGCTATGTTCAGTTCTCACTTAGTCTAGGCCAGCTTAAGGACGCCTCCGGGTGCAGGAATTACTCGCTGCATTGAAGACCTATTGGTGACCTTCTGTTGTTGTCTGTTCTGTGGTCGGGTTGTTGTCTCTTTGACACATTCCCCATTTCCATTTTCAATTTCAGCTTATTCGTTTCATTACGTAATGTCCTATCCGAAATACAAATAATATATACTTATTTAGTTCATATTTGTGTATTGTGTGTCTTTCGATATATTTATATTAATTGTGTGAAGA
Organism: Mytilus coruscus; assembly: GCA_017311375.1. NCBI lineage: Eukaryota > Metazoa > Mollusca > Bivalvia > Mytilida > Mytilidae > Mytilus > Mytilus coruscus. Next base: position 26,258 of record JAASAO010000704.1, on the reverse strand, counting down.
TATTGGAATTATTCTCCTAACACATTCACTACTACTACTGGGGGTGTTTAACGACCTTGACTGGCTATTAAGCCCTCGCACGGTCGGCTCGGTGCCCGAAGGCGATTGGTGAGCGTTTAAATAATTTTGTGCCATCGGTCAGGAACAGGTGGAGGACGCCATTTTGGTAGGCCGCCATCTTGGTTTTGTGAGTTGTTTTGGTTTTCTTTTGTTTACTATTTTGGTGTTATTTCTTCACAACGGCTGCTTTCAGGGCCAGATTGGTCAGCTTGGCAGCCCGCTAACCTCGATGATGGAGCACTGGTAGATGAGTCTCGGACGTAGTATTAAAGATGACAGGAAGCATTATCAGGACCAAAGTCGTGAGACAGTGAAATGAAGGTCCATCATCTAACACCTCGGATACAGCCTCGGACGTCAGTCGGCATAACACTCCCCATCCACAATGGGTTTTGGAGTGCATGTTGACGCGGGAATTTACGCACAGTACAAACGTTTACTGTACAGCGTTGGATTGGTTTCTGTCATCTAAAGTAGTATATCGTTGATCCATCTAAAGTAAACCCTCATCGAATATAGCGGGTAAAGAAGAGCTGACCCAGCACGTCCGTTCAGCTGTAATGACTGAGACGTGACTGGAATGATGTGAATGTAACACTTTCAGACAGGTCTTTGTATTCAATGAATATTCATTATGAATCTCATGAAATGGGAATAAAATAAAACTGAAAATAGCTTAAATATATATAATTTCTGGAACTGTTTGCTATATGATCATTAATTGTCAATAAATAAATGCTTGGCACCTTATGATACATGTATTTGCTGTTTTACGCATCAAAGGAGACTATATATTTTAATTATTTTAAAGAAGTAAGTTTTTAAAGGGAGGTAAATGATATTTTTTAAAGATTTGTAACAAAAATCTTATTCCACAATTGCATGCTTTTTCAGGGTGAATTGTTAAAGAAAAATGCTGTTTTACATTGTGTTTTCAAAAAAGAATTTCCTTATTTCTCTCCTTTGATTCTCCTTTCGCAGTGTTGTATCTTTTTTAATGTATTTCCCACCCCCCTTTCACTGACGTGCAGCGCGATTTGTAATATAAAACATACATCTGTCTTTCAATTCTTGATCAGGAAATGGTGGCGGATTCAGGTGGGGAGTTGATGGCGTACGCCACCCACACCGCCCTCCCTTTCAACGGAAAAAAATATATTTTTTTTTTATATAAAATCGTCCAACAAATTTTTGCATCGCTCCGATCGGCAGTATATACAGTAATGTATAACGTTTTTGCAATTTCGCCCTTCAAAATCACAACTCCCCTCTGAAACTCATGCATAGTGTCTTCGACAGTAAAATTAAAAGAGTTAGATATTAGAATGTATATATAGTATAAAAACGTTTGAGTCTTATGCAACTTTTGGGTTTATAGACATATCTAAAACTGGCTGCTAGCGGAGTGGCTGCTAGCAGTGGCTGCTAGCTTGAGTCTAGCATAGTACGTTATGTTGTTTTATTATTACTTGATGATAATTTGTCTTTACATAATATGATTTTGTCATTACGTAATGATGTTTCAAGTGGTTTCACCATTATTTGATGTGGTTGTGTCATTATGCAATGTGGTTTTAACATACTTGATGTGTATGTGGCTTAACGTTATGTAGTTGTTTCATTACATGATGTGGTTTTGTTATTTCTTGATGAGGTAAAACCACGTGATCCTTTGTCGAAAAAATAGTTCTATTTTAAACCGATTTCCATATGTCGTTTGTTTAACGAGTTAAAGTTCCAATTAAAGTTCGAGTTGTTGTTCAGAGTTATTTGGTATAAAAAGGGAACGACAGACAAAAAGACAAAAGTACTAAAAATAACAATTTTTCGGACATAAGGGATATCCCCAAACTACTTGATCCAGTCGTCCCCTACCTACCCCTTTAGTTCTCAAATGGGAGCAGCATTATAATAAATTCGTGAAGGATTCATGGAACTCTGCGATTGCTGCTGTCAGTGTAAAAAAAATGTAATGTTGACTGTAAAAGTCCATTTATCGGTAAAAACAAAATTAAAAAGTTTATCTTTCTGTAGATGCTTTATCTTGATCTTGAAAATTAACTCCTATACAAGTTTTATGACAATTCATGGGGTTTACATTTATCATGACAAAACAGTTAAATTAAACTTACATTAAAATAAGAAGATGTGGTATGATTGCAAATGAGACAACTCTCTACCACATACCAAATGACGTAGAAGTTATGTCACTGTATGGTCTTTAACAATGAGCAAAGCCCATACCGCATAGTAGGTTATAAAAGGTCCTAAAATGACAAATGTAAAACAATGCAAACGAGAAACCTAACGATCTAAACGATGAAGACGCCGACGCCACTACCGACGACTGAATATAGGTTTGCTGTGTCTCACTTCCGCGACATTAATGTCGCAGGCTAGACACAAATCAAACGACTTGTACTTTATTGTCAACAAATGAAACACTTTTAAATCAACTCACACTCAAGTTACAGGGAAACGAGGGGGATCGGACTAAGCGTCAAAGCATTAATTCTATAAAATGAGAATTCTCCGATATTATTTTAGCGTGCATGATCATTTGAACAGATACGAATATCAATCTTTTTATAAATAGCATTCTCAGATATAACTCGCACTAAATTGAAAGAAAAAAAACTTTTTGGAATATCTGTTTCACAGGTGACGACGGATATGTTCCAATTGTCGTAACCACAATCCCGTCCTCTTTTCCTCGAATGTGACCTACCGAATTACACCAAATCACTGGATCTGTACTTTCATGAATAACACGACGAGTGCCACACGTTGCGCAGGATCTGCTTACCTTTCCGAAGCACCCGAGATCACCCCAGGATTTTGATGGATTTATATTGCCCAGTCATACCGATCTATTGAGTTAAGCCAATTACAACTGATGTTTACAGTTTTTTCTTATATTGTGCTGTTTCACTACTATCCCAGGTTAGGGTAAGGATTGAGCTCTAACAGACATGTTTAACTCTGCCACATTCGTTATGTGCCTGTCCCAAGTCAGGATCCTTTAGTTCAATGGTTGCCGTTGGTTCATGTGTGTCATATTTGTTTTCCATAAATTGTTATGTTTAAATTAGGCCGTTAGTTTTCTCGTTTAGATTGTTTCACATTTTCACGTGGTGGCCTTTTATAGCCGACTATACGGTGCATTGAAGGCCGTACGATTGCTTATAATTGCTTACATCCACCTCATCCACTGCATTTAAACTCTGGTGGATAGTTGTCTCATTGGCAATCACACCACATCTCCTAACTTTATTTAGATTTTCTATGTTGTGTTTTGTATACTATGACAATGTTTATCTTTTGTACACATACCACCTAAGACCTATTTTCGGAAGCCCGAGCAAAAGCCCTTGCTCCGCGATAGAAAATTTATATACGAACTCATATAAGATAACTCAATTTTAACTCAAAATCTTAATCTAAATGAGACTCAAATTCGATGTCTAACTCAAATTCTACCTCAAAGGTGACCCAAATTCAAAGTTCAACTTGAAACTCAATGATAACTCGAACTTTTTAAAATTCTACTTATGGCTGGATTGAATTCTAACTCGAAATCGAAGACTAACTGGAATTTAACTCGAACAGTAACCCGAACTTTAAATTGTTTCTAACTCGATGTATGGCCACACTCATCTGAGGCACATATAACATGGAAATCGGTTTTAAAAATAGAACTATTTTTCCAAATGGTCACGTGGTTTTACCTCATCAAGTAATGTGATAACCACATCAAAGAATGACAGAACCAAATCAATTACTTGAACGAACACATCATGTAGTGTAAAATCGTCAAATCTTGAAACATCAATATGTTATGTTAATGCCATATAAAGAATTTGCCAATCACCATTACGAAATAACAAAACCACATCATGTAATGAAACAACTACATAACGTTAAGCCACATACACATCAAGTAATGTTAAAACCACATTGCATAATGACACAACCACACTAAATAATGGTGAAACCACTTCGAGTAATGACTATTCCATATTGAGTTATAACAAACCATCATTACGTAATGTCAAAATCATACTATGTAAAGACAAAATATCATCAAGTAATAATAAAACAACATAACGTAATATCAGAGTACCACATAAGACAGCTGTGGCGTCCCACAGTTTAGACACAGTGTATATCTTTACATCCAAATTTGACAACAAGCTATATAAAAATCGATGTATTGTGCAATACTTTCAGGTGTGCTAAAATGTAACATCGGCCTTCCTAGAACGTCTATATTCTATAAACACTTTAATTTGTTCTTTATTTTCTTGATTAATTACATGAAATGTTTGTTCGAGATATAGTCTATTAAACCCGTTTTTCAAAAGTGATTATTTTCTAAGGGTTAAATATTTCGCGGTGGTGTATTGCCATGGCTTTATTTGGACTTGTTTGTTTGCTTTTGGCCTTGAATGTTTGTCCCTAATATTTTATTAACTATGTATTTACTTTCAGGTATCACAGATCAATTTATTCGTTCATAGTGTGTTAATTTACGTTTTGATTGAGTTAAGCCTTCCAATTGATGTTTTATCGTGTGTTTTCTATGTTGTGATGTTATACTATTGTTTCAGAAAAAGGAGAAGGTTTGGTACCATTAAAACGTTTAATCCCGCTGCAAATGTTTGCACCTGTCCTAAGTCAGGAATCTGATGTACAGTAGTTGTCGTTTGTTTATGTAATTTATACGTGTTTCTCGTTTCTCGTTTTTATATAGACTAGACCGTTGGTTTTACAGTTTGAATGGTTTTACACTAGTACTTTTGGGGCCCTTTATAGCTTGTTGTTCGGTGTGAGCCAAGGCTCCGTGTTGAAGGCCGTACATTGACCTATAGTGGTTTACTTTTATAAATTGTTATTTGGATGGAGAGTTGTCTCATTGGCACTCACACCACATCTTCCTATATCTATTTAATTTTTTTCGACGTCAATTTTTAAAGTTTAGTCTGATATTGTAAATGTAATGGTCCTTTTGCAAACGGAAATAAGTGTGTTGATACTGTTCAGTATCTCTGCTCTGTCAAAGAATAATTGTTCCTAAATATATTTATTCATGACGGAAACAATATTATAATAATATATGTTCAGCAGAATTTCTGTCATAGAATACTTTATCCATATGTATTATATTTGTTCCACTGATATTAGGAACTTATGTTATATGTTGATTAATATCACGGGTGTCATTCGGTATAACGAGCAAAATGATAGTTAAATAATATCTAACGGTGGTCAAGTATTGCGATTGGATCGTGAAAGCTCTGATATAGGAACGTGGATGAAATCTTAGAAGACATTTGCAAGGTCAATTACTAATCTAATTTAATGAATTATACTGAAAATTTACAACAACAAAAATAAAACTGTCTGTCAAAATGGTTCAACATAATAATCAGTATCTGAGAAAATCAAGGTTAAAAAGTACACCGTTTTACAAAACTACAAAAGGCAGATTGCTCCTCGAAATTTCAGTGACATTAACTATATAAACATACAAGATTTTTTTTTTCATAATTCGAATGACTGAACAACTTTTCTTTGTAAAATGTCATTCCGTTTTAATGAATCAAATGGTTCTTAAAGTCAATTTGTTATAGCATAATCAGAAATTTGGCAAAAAATAAATATTTACAAAAATAGATTATTCGGATCGTGAAAGATCGTGTACGGCTTTTTGAAGATCGTAAAAAGGATCGTGAAAGATCTGTTGCTACGAAAACGTTCAAATCAGTATTAATTATAGGATAATTTATATGTTTAATTGGTATAACAAATACTAGATTTGCATGACTCATCCCGGTTCTCTTTTGTTAGTGAACAGGGCTATAATCGTTCAATGGCATTTGATCTGATTATCTTAATATGTATAATACCACATCGACTAGGTACCTCATAGTAATAACACTCTATTTGTCCGTTCTTCGTAAGTTTTGATTTCTTATAAAATTTAAGATTGAGAATAGAATTCAATCGGCTAAATTACAATTTAAGCTGGGCATCACGCATAATCGAGGTACGTTGATTGGTAATTTCCTCACGAAGTTGGCTACAATGACGTGTAGCTATTGTGAACAGACTGATCAAACAATCAAGTACAATACCGTTAGCTTGGTACCTTTTTAGTTTATGTCAGCACCGCCACGAAATAAACAATAAATTAGCAAATTGTCATACTATGTACGCCCTAACGACACTCCCCATAACTGAAGGTAACAACCCTTACACAAAAAAAACTTAAAATGCGTACACATGCATATATTTCAGGGCGGATGCATAAGCATATAGATACATATATACTTTTACTTTACGACAATTTAAGCGCCTGAAGGTCCTTTTATCTTGTACAACTACTTATCTATGTTTTAGTTATTTTAATAACTTTTAAGGAAAAGTGTTGAAATAAAAAAAAAAAAAAAAAAGGTGAAAAAGAAAGAAAGCATTAATGTTCGTTCTTATTAAAATAATTACACGCTTCAACTAGTTGCAACTATATCAATTGGTAAAAGAAATATTGTTTTCTGATTATTAAGTCTGGTCTGGCGCGGGAAGTTTGCGTGGTTTAAAAATAACATTTCGGTCTTCACAAATTGAAACAAGCCTAGATAAACTATGATGGTACAGTTCCTCTTCATGCAACAGAATAGACACAAGAGGAATAGCTTCCAATTCTAAATCCACTAATTAAAAATCTAATTGAAGAATTCGGTAAAATTTAATGTTCCATCCATAAAAGTTTCGTTTTCTCTATCGTTTAATTAGAAACATACTATATTTTTAATAATATGTCTGGTTTACCCGAATATTTTTTTCTGACTTTGTCGTTTGTTCGGTGGAACTTCCAAAGAAAATATGTACATCTTTCCATGACTTTGGTAAACATTTTATTATGACTGCAGGTAAAAGTGCAAATATCTTGTCAATTTTGTACAGGTGCATCAAAGTTTAAAGCGCAAATCTCTATAGTGTTTGGAGATCAAATATCCTTTAGAGTTACAGGTAAAAAGCACAAACGTCATGCGCCCGTCTGGTCACGCCTTGTCTTTCACGATCAAGATAATGCGTTGCTCGATCTTTTACGATCAATTTTAATGAAAAATTTACAAAATTCAATGTTTTCAAAAACAAAATGAACGGTTTCAAGGAAAAAACTTCTATTTCACTGCACTATCGGACACACAAAGATTCAGTTTCAAATATATCATTATATATTGAATGTGACCATTATAGGTACAAAACGTGTTTTTTTATAATGAATCCTTAGTTTTCCGGATTTGTTCTGCTTTTGAAAATTTTGACAGATTTTGAAATAGAATTACAATTAATTAATTTCACGATCCGATACCAGATCTTTCACGATCCGATCGCAATTCTTGACCACCGTTAGATATTCTTTCACGATCATTTTCTCGATATATCGAATGACAGCCGTGAATATAACAAATGTTCCTAATAAGCAGGTGGTTTGTTACACCTGATTGATTATTATATAAAACAAAACAGTGTTTTACATGATCATGGTTTCCTATTATGTACATTGAAAATGTAGATGAGTTAGATATATTACACCCCAGTTCTATTGTTATACTTCATAGTTTCTATTTCTGAAACAAGTGTAAATTGAATAGATCTATTGTTACGAATAACAATGGATTTTGACCACAGGTGTGACGAGCTGGGTTTCTGGAAACCCTGCTTCTACATCCCGCAAACAAAGTCCATTGTTATTCGTAACAATAGAATTGATTATTTTTAAATAGCATGAACATAAGAAATTACTAATAGTGTTCACTACAAATTGTTTCATGATATTAAAAAACACATTTTAGGAAATTCAATAAGCATCTATATGGAATACAAAATAATCCTTTAAATATTCCTTTGCTTGAAAGTATTTTTTTTATCCCAGTCATATGTCTCTACTCCCGGACCCCCAGTTACCCAGTGGCCTATCCGGGGTTGGGGTTCCATGGATTGGACCCGACTTTTATTTAAAAGATCAATGCATTTGAATGGTTGGAACCCCCTCTTTTTTTCTCTTGAGTTGGGAACCCCCGGCTGGATCAGCCCCTGATTAACCCCAAAAAGGGAGTTCCTCTACATTAAATTTTGTATGTTGAGCGTGTCTGGTAGTCGGGTTTCTAATGCAGACACACCTACCCCTTAGTATGTTCGAATATGAATTTTGTTTATTCTCGAGAAGAGGTTGGGGGCTTTGTTTTGATAAAATCGTAAGATATAAAATACAGTTATGATTACCTTTATTAAACTGATACAGGTAAGTACTTTGGGGTATAATATTGCCTTCATCTTTAGTCTATTCTACCAAATCCAACGCTTGCCACAAAATGTCGTCCGTCTTATACTCGTCCATATTGACAACTGTATACCAGGAGCATGATTGATGTTTTTTTTTTTAGATAAGAATGCACGAAACAGTCAACCTTGACCTGCTGATCCATATTAGCACATGGATTTAACGGGAATATGCAAAACAGCAACTTTGACATCTGTTAAATCTACTCACTTGTCAAAGTTTGAACGAAGATAGCCAAAGTAAGGTTACTAGTGGGGTTTCATGTAAAAAAATTCTGTAAATTATGGTTTGATATTGTAAATAAATATGCTGTCCATTCTTTTTCATTTAGTAATTAATGTTAAGAAATATAGGGTTTAGAATGGGGTGTAAGTTAGTTATACACCTCGGGATACGGCGTGTCTGGATAAGAAACCCCTCCGGCCTCCGGCCGTCGGGGTTTCTTATCCAGACACACCTATCCCTCGGTGTATAACTATTATAACTTGTACACAACACCTGTATATTTAAACAAACATAGAGGCTGATGAATATGAAAATGTTTATTTTCCTTAATGATGGCTCATATGTTGAAGGTAAGTAACAAATTAAATTGTGAAAAATAAATGTGCGCCGATCTGCATTTCACTTGCGCCGATTTTTCTTTCACTTGCGCCATTTATGTCTATCGTTTGCGCCGTTTGTTTTACAGGTAAATTACAGGTGAAAACCATTTTATTTATCATTATAAACCTCTTCCGCTAGCCAGTTATACATATGTTATGAATTATCAATTAAAACATGCATATAACTGTTGCCCCTGTCCACAATGGGGAGGTGGAAGTAGGATTTCGAGCAAAACAAGTCAATTTTAAGGTTAAAAGCACTCTTTATACATCTACTAAAATAACTGAGTATAGCAATAAAATATCAAATGACATAAAATCTATTTACAGCCTTTAAAATATCAAAGGACAATAAAACCTCTTTACGCCATAAAAAAAGCATAGCACTAAAATGAAAAAAGGGCAAACGGAACTTGAAATTACGGCGCAAATGAAACAACCAAATCGGCGCAAATAAAAGATTGAAAATGTTTAAAATTGGCGCAAATATTCCCCATATCAAAGATACCTGTACGTTCTGTTACTAGTATTTTGATAGTATAATTATAAGAATAATAATTGCACAATTTAGTTCACCATCCGGTATTTGGAATAGATATTGCATAATACTTTTTGTCAGTTCAGAATAGATATTATATAATACTTTTCCATTGGGAAGAGATAATACATAAAACTGTTTCCATTCGGAATAACTATAACATAATACTTTTTCCATTCGTAATAGATATTACATAATATTTATTCCTTTCGAAATAGATATTCCATAATACTTTTCCATTTAGAACAAATATTACATACTTTTAACATTAGGAATACGTATTACATAATACTTTTCCGTTTGGAATAAATTTTACTTTATACTTTTACCATTACATAATACCATTCTGAAAAGGGTTTACCATGCCAAAAATAGATACATTATCCCAGCACACACATATATATACACTACCAAAGAGCAATTAGTTAAACATATTACAAACATTTTATATTGAAAATGTCAATCAATTAAAGACCATTTAAACACTTTCTAGCCTTGAAAGTAAAAAAAAAAAAAAATAGCAAAGTCTTGTAATTTCCGGCGTTTTACGTTTCCGGAAAGTGGCATTACTTTTCCGCGAAAAAAGATGACGTTTCCGGAAAAAAGTCTACGTTTTCGAAAATAAATACCTTACATTTCCGGGAAAAAAATTTACGATTCCGGAAAAATAAATTATTACTTTTCCGGGAAAATAATAAAGGAATACCTGTTGAACGAAAGCAAAGTAAAAAATAAAAATGAATTATTAGGTTAATATTGAATCTGAATCATAACATGCAAGTAAAATTCGTCATTAAAATGAATTAAAACGTACATGTATGTTTAAAAGTCAGCACAAATCAGATATATCTTGACATGAGTTTATAAATCAGTTCTGGCAGAATATTTGTAGCCAACACGTCGTATAAAGTCCACACCGTTTACAAGTTTTGTGCTTTGTTCAACAAGGAAGTCCATCTTCTCCTTTTCCTCCAGTAAGCCAAACCAAAGAAATGTGTCAGCCATTTTCCAAAATCCAAATCTTTGTCCTAAGACTTTTAGACTGAATTTTAGGCCACCAGTTTTGTCCAAAATGAAATTAAACCTACAACAACTGGTTTTAGCAGCATGAAATGTTTTTGTTAAAGCCGTATGCATTGCACAATCAAAGTCAATATGAACTACCTCGGGATGGAGAGTTAGTCTTCGGGTAGTGCACACATCAATAAGCAGATCCCACATTTTGATATAAATAAATAATTTATCTAACATATACTCAAATATTTATTATTTACTACCAGGTAAATTTCCGGAAAAGTAATAGATACAATTTCTGGAAACGTATACTTTAATTTTCCGGAAACGTAGTATTGGAACTTTGAAAAATTAGCGGAAACGCAATACGCCCGTAATTTCTCATTTATTTAATGAATGACAAGATAAATTGACAAAATGATAAAAGTCAAAATGTTATACCAGTCATGCACTTAAACTTCTGCCATAATATTTACTCCAAAGATACTTTGTTTTGTAAAAAACTTCCAGTTGGAATTTATTTTATATGATTAAAATATTCTGAATCATCGGTCCTTTTATCTTGCTTTTGGAATATGTGTCGACGTTGCGCACGATGTTGGTACTACTTAGCGTTACATGACGTTCCGCATAATGAAGCGATTTCGACGATTTCAAAGAATGTTTCAAGCGTTCAAGCTTATAATTGATAAGGTCAATTTACTGTTGTGAATTTGGTAACCGATTTCGGTTTGTCTGAAATTGCATAGTTTAACAAATAAAACTCAAAGTGGTCGTGCACATATTTTTTTAATGAATATTCATTTATAGTTGTCAGTCTTTCCAGGCCATAATTGATCATTTTACTTTTGGCAGCAGTTCACATTAATGAATCATACATTAATTTCCAAATGTATACAAATTTCTTTTTAATATAAGTTAGATTTTGATTTTATTTTCCCTTTTTAATGCATGTTTATACATACTCCTTTTGTTGCATTTCTTTCCGTTTCCGTTTCCTTTCTATATTTTATCATTTCCTGATGCTTTCTTTGTCGCAAAATTTCTAAGCAGTTAAATATTTTGGACTCATGTTTTCTTATTTCCGTATTTTGTGGCATTATGCATATCCTTTGTTTTGTTATAATAGTCAGCAATGGTTTGTCTCTATTTTATTTTAGTAACAAAAAATATGCATGTTGCTTTGATGATTTAAAACTTGCAGATAGACAACGTTCCTTGAATAAAACAAATGTCATGAATGTGCTGAAAAAAACTAAGATCCCGATATTTTTATATCAAAATTTGAATTTAAACTTAAATTTTTCCTTTATCATACAGTGGTTATATTATAACTTATATTTGTATTTTCATTCGTATTAAACTGGAAACAAATAATTATGATATAAAATTAAAACCCGAGCATGACATCAATTACGTTTTGCGAACGTTGGGACAAAACGGCTATACTTTTGAAACGATATAAACATCTTGTTGCCTATTGAAAAATGTTAAACACTATATTGTTTAAAAGAAAAAGAAAAACTTTTACCGCCAAGTTTTATTTTCTTTGATCTAACTATGCTTATTTAATATACAGCCGGTTAAAACCTCAATTGTAAAGAAAATACAGCGTTTTTCGTTGGGACAAGATGGCTATACTTTTTGAAGTCATTGCAGTAGAAACTAAACGCATGGTTTCCGGCAAAAAATATCATGAACCAGGAGAAAAGTAAAAACTTTCAAAATATCATAAATATTTTTCCTCTTAGCTTTTCCAATTTCACGATATAAATGCGCAAACCCGATATATGCTTACCTTGCATATGCTTGGACATTTTTCAGACCATTTTCAAAAATAACATTTTCCGGTTTACGGTTTCAGTGATATTGATTTTGCTTTAACACGCGAATAACAATAACAATAGCAATACTCTTGTGAAGTCTAACGATGGTCAGAAAAAATACTGTAGGAAAGAAACGGAACTCCGATCTTTTGCACACAAAATGTAACGTTGGACATTACGTTTTGCGTAAAATGGGATAATTAAGTGTTATAATTCTTGATATTTTAAATTTCGGTTCCTTTTTTCTTTATTTTCAAGTCTAATGCAATAAATTCAACCAAAATCACTATATTTTTATCGAACTGACCAGTCTACGTATTTATTTTCATGCTAATCTATAGCAAAATGGAATTCGTACCAACATCGTGCGCAACGTCGTCGCATACAATTAATTCAATTTGGAATTTTGTTACATAAGAAATTATCTTTGGAATGAAGATTATGGCAGAAGTTTAAGTGCATGGCTTAGCCTTTGCAATTACAGAGACAAAGCAGAAAATTTAATCATTCTTACTTTTATAATGTTAAAACATTCAACGAAACTAGCGTAATATCAGTGATGTCGACCACCTTAAGCTGTTCTCAAACTCATTTCCCCACCTATATCAAACAATTTTTATCCTGGTGTCCGAAACCTCCCGACAATAAGAAGATTTCAAAAAGGCCAACATATCCAATCTACAGTGATAACTCCCATATTAATATCTTGTTAGTAGCAAACTTCGACATACATAAAGTTCAGTAAATGCTGATCAATACCATTTAGATTCTATTTCATACAATTGGTTTGTTTGTTTTGTTACATTTGAAATATCTTTATTATGTTTGTTTTAAACTGAAAAGGACCGTTGCTTGTTGAAACAACTTGTGTTGCATTCTTTAATATAAAAATAAGGAAATCTACAATTAAACAAATATCCACCACAGTTCAAGCAAGTATAGGCCATTGTACAGCCTTCAACAATGAGAAAACCCATACCGTATAGTTGACTCTAAAAGGTTCCGACATGAAAGATATGAAGCAATTCAAACGAGAAGACTAACGGCTTAATGTATTACAAAGCTATTTACGAAAAACAAAATTGAAAGACATGATAACGACAACCACTGAACTACAGGCTCCTGACTTTGGATAAGCACCTGTTGAATGTGGCGGGGTTAAACATGTTAGAAAGCGCTAAGTCGGTTGAAAAAGCTAACTCATCAGAAGTTTTAATAAACGAAATGCAGATTTTACGTCGCACTTAGAAAGGAGCATATTGTTTTCAATATATAAACCATATTGACTGGGGAGGGGGGCGTGAAGAAAAAGGATAGCATTTAAAGAAAATACAAAAAGTGAGGTACATATAGATTTCTCTAGAATTGAAAATAACAAGTTCATACAGTTAATTTATTCGAATGTTTATATGCCTCATGGATAAATGTTATAGGTCACTGAAAATTATATTTTTTATCATATGACAGTGCTTATATTCTTTTCCAAATTCAAATTTGGTTGTTAAAAAGCTTTAGTATTTCTAATTATTTTTGAAATAAGCAGCAATTTTAGTATTGTAACGTTTGAGATTCACATTTTGTATTTTGTGTTTGTTTTGTTTTATTAGGGATCAAAGAAACCTCTCATGTCAGTATTTGCTTTAAGCAATAGTTATGTTACTGTATGAATGGCTTTGTTAAAAACACGTTAGTACCAATAATAGAATATAACATTAACCGAGCAGTTGAAATTGTTTCATGTTGAATTAATTAACAAATACATAAAGTAAAATAATATATATATATATATATATATATCAATATTAGAAACAGTCTATCATGTCTATAGCACTCAAAATAAAGATTTATATGCATCGATCATGCACTGTTGACAGCGTAGGCCGACTTGTTTATATTATATATTTTGTAAGATGTTTACGATGGAAATAAAATAACTGTTGGATGCATACGTCATTGTTTTACCTTAAAGCAGCATAGAATCAAACATTGTTTCTTTTTGAGAAAGTGGTTACGTATTGTTTGTTTTGATAAAATTCCGAAGTTACGAAAATAATGGCGACCAATTAATTTTCAAACGTAAACGATGTTCGACATTAATTTTGCCCATGCAAATAATTGAATTAAATTTCACTGCTTATATTGCGATTGAATATGACACGTAACTGTCATTCTAAAAATTCACTAGTACATAGCTAAATTATGGAGATATTAAGTAATATGAATGACTGAATCTTTATCTTTGTTATTCCAAAAGCATAAACATGCTATGATAAAATTAACATCACATATTACATAATATAAAACACAGATAGACAGCAGAGAACAAAAGTAAAATAATATGACAAATGTAAAGTTATGAGACCTAATATTCCATGCAGTTTTAATTTGACAGTGAGAGACTAACTAGACGCATGAAGTAAATACAAACGTTTATGATTATTAGGCCAAGAACAATACTACTTTCAAATTTGGTAAAAATTGTGTTCGCAAAGATCTATAAGCTGGACAAACTAGAACAAAATGATATCCATCTTCAATAACACACATTTTACAGCATCCATATACACGATTTTCTATCGGAATATTATATTGTAACGACCAATTTCAACATTTAACTTTAATGTTCCACTATGTAACTTTCTTAACAGACAAACGTTATTGGTCCTTTCGTTTTCATTTTGAAATATCAAAACAAAAACAAAAAACGAGAGTGGTCCGTGTATATTTGCGTCCATTCGTTTTCATTTTGAAATATCAAAACAAAAACAAAAACGAGTGTTTTCATTTTCGTTTTGATTTCTCAAAACCAAAACGAAAAACAAAAGTGTTTTCATTTTTCGTTTTGATTTCTCTAAAACCAAAACGGAAAACGAAAGTGTTTTCATTTTTGGTTTTTGATTTCTCTAAAACCAAAATTAAAATCAAAAGTGTTTCCGTTTTCGTTTTGAATTCCCTAAAGAAGAGTTCTGTAATTAATTTTGATTATTTCTCGTTTTATAATGTACAATGTTGTCCTTTTTGTTTCACAGTCATTGATAGTAAATATTGCCAATGTAAACGTAAACATGTTCTTTCAATATGATGTAGACAAAATAGACCGCCTGACTTCTGAATTGATCTACGGTGATAAATGAATCAAAAACTTTCAAATTACCTTGTTTATATCTTTGATTAAAAATAAATTATAATATTTAAATATTAAACGAATCCAAAATTTAAATTGTACAATATAATATTATATAAAGATAGTACCAATAAATAGATTGATTACAACATCACACTAACAAGGGAGGTTACTACTTTTAAAACTGATAAGAAAACTAGCCCGGTCGTGAAAGTATACATTCACAGCTGTTATCAGATCAATAGTATTCAAATCGAAGATAATGTCGACGGATGCAAAAGACTATCAATCTGAAAAATAAGGGTGCGTCATCTTTACTTTTAAGTTTATATAGGTTGATCTAAGATGATAAGACAGAGTCGTAACTAGCCCCTATTACAAGTGAAGCAAAATATATTTTTGGCGAGGGGTCTAGGGCTCAAGGCCCCCAGAAAATCTGGAAGATGACGCAAAATCGTGCATTCTGAACGTTTCTTTCGGACCCTTCTAAAACGCAAGTTTTGTTTTATTTTTTGTTTGACAATATTCTGGTCTCAGAGCAAAATGTAATAATTTAGTGTAAGACTTTAATTTAGTATTTAGGGACAACATCAAAAGACATATGTAGGATAAAGCAAAACATTGTAATCTACATAGTCAAGTGTGTGGCTGTTGTTTTTAGGGTATGAATGGTTCGTTTCCTCGTTGAAGACCCTCCAGCTACTTGCAAGATGAAGAACAGGAATAAAAGCCCTGTTCATTGATAATTTGTATTTTTTCTATGTATTGTGTGCGATTTTGTCCCATGCACATTTACTCCACATCTCTTTATTTTCTATTTAGAGTCTGAACACGGCGGGCTCAATGCAAGTTTAGCCCTTCAATGTTAAAGGTCATATGGTTATTTTAAAAGATTTGATGCCAGGAGATTGGGATTTCTAGCTTTAATTTAAACCAAGACAGCTTTGTATTTGTATTTACAGCAAAGAGAGCCAGTTTTGTGTTCTGTGATATACTGTAAAAGTATAATTTTCCATGAAAAAGGAATATTTTTTTATGTCCGTTATTTATTAGCATCGTACCTTCTAAAACATTCTTCGAACAATATCTGGACATCGGCGGGCATGTACAATTGCCAAACCACACATGACCGTTCATTAGTCTTGGTAGATCTATTCCAAGTCTTATTTTAAAAGTCTACGCAAAGCAGAAAATGAACTTTTACAACATGGAATATTAGACAACTGAAGCCATAGTCATAAAGATCGATTGCTTGATTGGTGTTCCTTAAACGTCGCCGCAGAACAAAAGGTGAGAGCTACTTTCGATCATTTCTACAATTTAAAGTAGTTTTAAATTTAAATAAAAGGTTCTTATATATAATAAAACTCGAAATTTACTGATTATATAATTAACAAATGAAATTCAGCACTAGGAGAATAGTCATACAGAAGGGCAATCAATCAATGAACAAAAGACAATCTCATGAACTGATATTAGAGAGCATAACGAAACCAATAGACAATCAACACTGAAAACTAAAAAGAAATGAGAAACATATATCCGGAAAAAACAGGGTCGACGTCATACGAGGAATAGAACTTGCTACTTGCAAAACACTTGCCGTTAAACAATTTGATATGAAGACAAGCTTTTGTTTCAATTTCTAAATTTCCAACATGAGGCATTTGCCTCATTTACCTCTATGTAGTAAGAATTGATGACCAGAGTCCATCTGCCAGTATTACACAAACATTCAGGACGATAATGTATTTTGCATATTAACATCAATAGATTAAAAAATAAATTTCTGCAAGTTCACATTTCAAACCGGGATTATCATTCAATCATTATGCCATTCGGGGCCTATTCGGTATGAGTTTTGCTCATTTGTGAAGGCTATATGGTGACCTATACTAGAAAGAGTGGATAGGGTTTTAAGGAATAGAGAATAGCGGGGGGAAATATAAATAATAGAAACTATGGACCAAAAAATAAATAAAATAGAATAATGAGGTGTTAAAATATAAAGAGAATAATTGGCAAAAAGTATGGTAGATTGTTATTGGTTATCATACGTTTTTTCTTTATTTCCATGCCTATCAATTAACACGTGAGCTTTCATAATTTGCCAGCATATGATTACTTAACTTCTTTTGCTTCCTTGTTACAAAATGGAACTTTCCTAAGAAATACAAAGTCCCCCCCCCCCCTCCTCAACTTTTTAATAAGGAGATGTGGTATGATTGCCAATGAGTCAACTGATCATAAAATTAATATCTGTACCAATAAAAACAATATTCAAAGATCTATTAACAGTGTTCAATTGGTAACCTTTTAAGATAAGTTTATTTAAAGGATTGATAAGTTTACCCTGATCATTTTTTATTTACATGCATACAATTTCTATTTTTATTATTATTGATAAATACAATATTGCAGAAGTAGTGGAAATAGATCTTCAAGTGAGGGAAGTTGTTTGTGACTTCTGGGAACTTTATTTGGATATGCCTGTTATAGTCTCATTGAGATTTACCAGACCTTCATTCAGTTTCTGCACATTTTTTATGTCCCATTTATGGGCATTATGTTTTTCGGTCTGTGCGTCCGTTTGTTCTACCGTTCATCCGTCTGTTAAAGTTTTTGGTCAATGTAGTTTTTGATGAAGTTGAAGTCCAATTAACATAAAACTCAGTACACATATTCCATATGATATGATCTTTCTAATCTTAATGCAAAATTAGAATTCTGACCCCAATTTCACGGTCATTCGTGTACTATGGACGCATTCTGGTTCAAATCCTTTCTTAAAGAAGTTAGTAAATTTTCTTCAGATAAGAATATAACATTAGTAAATTAGACGAATCTTTGATTTCGTTATACTTATATGTATGAGCACTTTAATATAGATATGAATTTTAAAAAGATTGTTGGACGAACACGTTCAATCTTAGGATTTAATTCTTGACAATTTTTCCGAGCGATACGAGGCGAAAACAAATTGACGTCTTTCAAGCCAAAATTTATATTTTTGCTATACACACAATTTCTTTTAAAAACTTGGTAATCAATTTATCAAAAATACAGTCCTAGATAATCAAATAATCATGACATATTTGGTCTAGTAATCAAATAATCACTAAAAAACAGCCAAGTATTCACATAATCAAAAATCCCACGAAGAGGCTCATTAAAGATGGCATATTTTGGTATTAATATTGATTCACTTATAGGGTCTTTGTATCGGAAATAAACACATTAATTCTAAAACCAGTTGTTAGCATGATACGGGTTATTTTCTTCTCATATTTTTATGATGGTATGATACTAAACCCCTCACGGTAGGGATAGTGCTTGATATTCATGTGATGAAGACATCTAATGTTCAGTAGTTGTCGTTTGTTGATGTGATTCATATTTGTTTCTCGTTTCTCGTTTTTTATATAGATTAAACCGTTGGTTTTCCCGTTTAAATGGTTTTACACTAGTCATTTTGGGGCCCTTCATAGCTTGCTGTTCGGTATGAGCCAATGCTCCGTGTTGAAGACCGTACTTTGACCTATAATGGTTTACTTTTACAAATTGTGACTTGGATGGACAGTTGTCTCATTGGCACTCATACCACATCTTCTTATATCTTTATAATCTTTCGATCGGTTTAATTGAGGTCTGGAGCTGGCATGTCATTTACTGTTAGTAGTTCTTTGTTAATTTAAGAATCATTGTCATTTTGCTTAGTTGCTTTTGTTACTTATTCTGACATCAGACTCGGACTTCTTTTAAACTGAGTTTTACTGTGCGTATTGTTGTGTGTTTGTTTATTCTATATTGGCTAGCTATAGTGATATAGTGGGAAGGTTTAGATCTCACAAAAACCCCGCCGCATTTTTGCGCCTGTCCAAAATCAGGAGACTCTGGCCTTTGTTAGTCTTGTATGTTTTTTTTTTTAATTTTATTTTAGTGTGACGTCCATTATCACTGAACTAGTATACATTTTTATTTAAGGGCCAGCTGAAGCCCGCCTCTGGATGCGGGATTTTCTCGTTGTGTTGAAGACCCATCGGTTGCCTTCGGCTGTTTTCTGCTCTTTGGTTGGGTTGTTGTCTCTTTGACACATTCTTTATTTCCATTCTCAATTTTATTGCTTGATTAATTGATTAATTGATTGATTGATGGATGGATTGATTGATCGATTGATTGATTGATTGATTGACTGATTGATTTATTGATTGATTGATTGATTGATTGATTGATTGATTGATTGATTGATTGATTGATTGATTGATTTGCTCATGTTACTTCAAACAAAAGTCATGATCATTTGAGAATCCTTTGTTTGTTGTTGATATAATAATAATTATTTGTATTGCCGTCATAATTAATTTCACGTTAATGAAAATGCGGAGTTTGTGAGACCAGGCTCAAGCAAGCAACCACTCGATAGCAGCCACTTAGCTAACAGCCAGTTTTTAGATATTTATATAAACCTAAATGTTGCATAAGATTCAAACGTACTTCAAATGTTTTTATTAATATATAACCACTATATCATCAGTTTTTAATACATAATTAAGCAGTCAAAGACACTATTCAATGAATTTTTAAATTTGATTTCTTGTTCATTAATTATATAAAGGCAATAGAAATCGCTTTCAATATATCACACAGCGTGCTGCACTCTTTACATTTTAAATAGTCAACACTTTCGAGTGTATATGGAATCGTAAATATGAAATTTTTAAATGTTGGCTAAATTGCACTATTGTGTGAAATAGCTTTCAGTATTCTCTTCATCCTATCAAATAGTTCATGAAATGTAACAATTGTTCTGCATTAGAAGAGAATACAAGAAAGTTGCACTCGTGCTTTAACTTTTTTTTTTGCCACACAAAACTGTTTTGACAAAACATTCTACTTCTGAACCAGTGGATTTCGCCTACTTATGATTGGACGAAAAATTTATTTTTTGTATTCAAAGTATGGTGGGCAATGAAATTATTTATCAACTTAAAAAAATGATCCGTGCTATACTCAGACTTGTAATTTTGATCAAGTAGGCCCTAGATCTCTCGTTTGCATCTAGTGCGGACAAAGGTATTGCCGCTGATTTTTTTATTAACTGTTCGATAAGGGTTGGGTAGGGTATCCGACCTCAACTTTGGACCTACTTTAGAAAAAAAAATAAGCCGAACAACACCCTGGATTTTTTCTAATTTAGACCTCAGCTACCCAGCTTCCTTTTGCATCTAGTGCGGACAAAAGTATTCCCGTAGAATTTTTTTTTATTATATTTTCGGTAAGGGTGGGGTTGGGTGTCCGACCCCAACTTTGGACCTACTTAAAAAAAATAAGCCTAAACAACAAGCTGGATTCATTCCAGTAGACCTCAGCTACCGAGCTTCTAATTCCCTTTGCACATAGTGCGGACAAAAGTATTGCCGTAGACATTTGTTTATTAACTTTTCGGTAATGGTGGGGTAGGGTGGGTAGCTGAGGTCTACTCGAGAAAAAATCTAGGGTGATGTTCGGCTTAGTCTTTTTTATAATGTAATATGTAATATGCTGGCATATTGTGAAAGCTCACGCCTTAATTGATAGACATAGAAATGAAGAGAAAACGTATGATAACCAAAACAATCTACCAGAGACAAAATAACGTTGGTTAAGGCAACTAGTATGATGGTCTGGATGCGGGGTTCTTCATTTCTGTATTCTTTGATATTTTAGGCCATTTTTCTATATTCCTAATACTTTTGTCAATCATAAATCTCTTCTCTTTATATTTTAACAACATTATTCTATTTTATTTATTTCTTGGGCCATTGTCTCTATTATTTATATTTTTGCCCACTATTCTCTATTCCGTAAACCCCCATCCAGGCCCTCTAGTTAAGGTCACCATATAGCCTTCACAATGCAAATAAGCAAAACTAATACCGAATAGGCTCCGAATGGCAAAAAGATTAAATGCTAATCCCGGTTTGAATTGTGAAATTGCGGAAATTTGTTTTTTAATCAATTGATTAAGGAAAGCACATTATCGTCCTGAATGTTCGTATAATACTGGCAGATGGACCTTGGTCATCAATTCTAATCATCTTAGATCGGCCTTTCTAAACTTAAAAGTAAAGATCACGCACACTTATTTTTCAGATTGAGTGTTTTGCATCGACATTATCTTCGATTTGATAACCGCTGTGAATGTATACTTCTTAACGACCGGGTTAGTTTTCTTATCAGTTTTAAAAGTAGTAACCACCCTTGTTAGTGTGATGTTGTAATCAATCTATTTATTTGTACCATCTTTATATAATATTATATTGTACAATTTAGATTTGTGATTCGTTTAATATTTAAATATAATAATTTATTTTTCATCAAAGATATAAACAAGGTAATTTGAAAGTCTTTGATTCATTTATCACCGTAGATCAATTCAGAAGTCAGGCGGTCTATTTTGTCTACATTATGTTGAAAGAACACCGGGGTGTTTACATTGGCAATATTTACTATCAATGACTGTGAAACAAGAAATAAAAACATTGTACATCATAAAACGAGAAATAATTAAAATTAAATACAAAACTCTTCTTTAGTGAATTCAAAAACGAAAAACGGAAACACTTTTGATTTTAATTTTGGTTTTGGAGAAATCAAAAACAAAAAATGAAAACACTTTCGTTTTCCGTTTTGGTTTTAGAGAAATCAAAAACGAAAAACGAAAACGCTTTTGTTTTTCATTTTGGTTTTTGAGAAATCAAAAACGAAAAATGAAAACACTCTCGTTTTTTGTTTTTTGTTTTTGATATTTCAAAATGAAAAACGAATGGACGCAAATATACACGGACCGTTATTGTTATAAGTAAGACATTTTCAATACAAAAATTCATTTCAATCTACTTTAAAACCAACTTCGTTACATTCTTGAACAGTTGTTGAACAATTCGGTAGGTATTGATCTTTAATGCCTAGTTTTAATATCATCTATACAGATTTTGCTTGCATCGTGATATAACCATACATGATTCATCCCAAGGTTCATATAAAATATCACGTATTTTTGAAGCCCAGTTAACATAACCGTTGTTAGCATCGTCATACAAGAGTTTAAAACATCGTTTACAACCTTTGGTTTATTTGTAACAATATGTGACCAATATTTCAATATTTTCTGTTTTCTTACAATAAAAAGAAGTAAATGACCATGTTCGCCATATACAAAACATGTTACCTTATTTTGCACAAATCTACAAAACGATTATGAATAACTCCGATATCTTTAGCACGATTGAAACCCCATATTTCTGATGCATAGCCTAAGACGAATCCAGCCATAATATCGAAAAGTAACAACCGTTCTTCTGTTTTAACATATAACTGTTTAAAGAGTTCATTAGAGATGACATGGCTCTAGATCTTTGTTGCGCTAAAAGTTTTGGGGTATCAAAAACTTTCCATTGTATTGTAATAATACACCAAGGTACACATATGAATTAACAACTTGAAGTTCATTATTATCATAGAAAAATTGATTGTCTGCGTTTCATTAGTGATCAAAGAAACCTCTCATGTCATTATTTGCTTTAAGCAGGCCTGGGGTAATGCAAATTTGTAATTGTATTGCATGGTAATGCATTACTATTTTCAAATAATTGCGTGTAATGCAGCAATTTTTGCATTACATGTAAATGTAATTTAATGCATTACTTTCATAAAAGTTGTTTAATTTCATGCATTACATTGCATTACATGGCATTACTTTTTCACATACTATTTATCTTAAATAGATTGTTGGAGATTTACTGAAACAGATTTTAAGATTTCTTGATTAACTAAGAACATTATCATTTGCATATTTACTTTCAATTTACATTTACATTTAACTATTAATTTTCACAGTTTATATAAATCACTTTTATTTGGGAATTTGAATATTAAGCCTTGCCTGAAATAGAACTTGAAAAAAGTTGTATAAATACTAGAATGACCAAATAATAATTCTAAATGAATAACACAACACTGTATATTAGATTGAGTTTTTTTTTTTTATTTCATTTTATTTCTAACATTTTCTTGATATTTGAAAAGTTTTACTGTAAAAGTGTTCCATTGTCAAAAGATCAGTGGATATCTTGTTATAATTAAATAACAGATAATTGAATATTGTCACAAAACACTAATTTGTTTATTTTACAATTAATCTTTTCACCATTTTGACTCTTGTTCTTAAATTAAGCTCTATGTTTACTATATAATTAGACTAATTTAGGAAAGAGTAAATGTATTGATTGAAATTTAAAAAAAAAAAACACAATTGTATATATCTATAAAAGTAAAGGTAGCATTAAGTTATAGTAAGTATTAAAATTCATCTCTGTAATTTGTTTTTAGAGAAAATAAAGATAGTTTACCTTATATCATTAAAACCAAAGATAGTAAGCAATCAACTATGATAGGTTTAGTGAAACAGTCGGATAGTCAGAAATATCATTCATCATGAAACCTTTAAAACCCGTATGATGTTAAATTCAATAGTTGTATTGAAAAGACTTTTACATACTTAAATTCAATACATGGAACACAGTTACTGCATATGCTAGAATCTTTGTGACTTCATGTTGTTTTTCAAAATGTTCGATTTTGTTTTCACTTGATAAAAAATTAACAAATGTATGTGTAATTCAATGCATTACTTTGCAAAAGTAATTGTAATTTAATGCATTACTTTGATAAACGCATGTAATTGTAATTTAATGCAGGGTTTTGTCAAAGTAATTGTAATATAATGCATTACATTTCAATGTAATTCGCCCCATGCCTGGCTTTAAGCAATAGTTATGTTACTGTATGAATTGCTTTGTTTAAACACGTTAGGAAAATGACAGTTGTTTTCTTTCCATTCGTTAGATGTGTATGAGCTTTTGGTTGTGCCACTTTATGGGGACTTTCCGTTTTGAATTTCCTTGAGTTCGGTATTTTGTTATTTTACTTTCTATGGATCTAAATCCTTTTCTATACAGTATCAGTATTTACTTCGATATTCGATTTGTTGCAGTAAATATAAGTTTATCAAATACGTGTTGTAGTACATGTACAGCCGGTGTTTTCCCAAATAAAACGGTATTGTCCGCAAATAGAATCAGATATATGAGAAGTTCATTCAAAGATACAACATCTTCGTCTACATCAGTGGAAATATCTTGAATAATATCATTTACGAAGGATAAGAAAAGTAAGGGATATAAGGGTTTGCCTTGTTTTACACCAAGATGGTTTTCAAAGGCTTCTGACATTATTCCATCAGACCAGACACGTAAATACACAGATGAATAAACAGAATTTAACATTGATACGAATTTACTCCAGATTTGAGTAGTTTATATATCAAAATTCTTCAATCAAACGTATGAAACGCTCTACGGAAATCTACCAAACTACAGTATAATTTTAATTTATATTGAAGAGTTTGCGAAATAATAGCATGCAGAGTAAATATAGCGTCAATAGTCGAACATCCTGGCTGGAATCCAAATAGGTTGTTTATAATATGATTTTCGTCATGAGACCACGATAACAAACGGTCAGTAAGAATACTAGTGAATAACTTCGAAAGGATGCTTACTAATATTATAGGTCTATAATTAATCGGATTCGTTAGATCGCCACTTCTATGAACAGGAATAACTAAGCATTAAGTCCGATTTTCCGGGTATATTCCAATATCAAATATTGGGTTGAAACAAAATTTTAAGATTGGTGCGAAAAATACAGGACATTACGTAAATATCCCGCCTACAATTTCATCGTTACCTGCACTTTTACCGGATTTTAGTCTCTTCAGTGCTTTAATAATTTCGTCTTCTGAAATGTCTGAATCTAGTAACTCTATATTAACATCATCAAAACAAGTGTCATTTATAAGATCTTTCACTGCCTCAGATAGTTTGGGTGGGTTCATACCAAGAACATTTTCAAAATAATTCAACATTTCATTGTTGTCATCTATACACATTGATTTATTTTTTTTTTGGCTTTAAGGTTGACCAAAATTTCTTTGGTTTCGTCTTGGCAATATTACAAAGCTCTAGACCTTTTCTTCTCTTACAATTAAACTGGACTTTTGATTCACTTTGTTGTATGAATTTCTGGCAGTCACGTATTCGCTTCTGTTTACATCCGTTTGGTAACGTATACAAAATTTCTTGTGGAATGTAATCGTTTTCGGGAGTTTATCTCATTGTTATCGAACCATTTATTATTCGGACGGTTTTAGCGATTTATATGTTCATGAGTAGAAACGGAGTGTCCAAACACCTTGAAAGCGCTATCGTAAATGATTTGAGTTATCTCCCTTACACCGTTATGTATGTCGACTTCTGAAGAGATGTTATTCACAATTGAAAATAGACTTTCTCTATGAGGTTGTAACATTTGTGCATACTCATCATTTTATTAGTTTATTATTTAATGAAATTGTGTGTTCTAGTATGTTTCTCTTTGAGCATATAGTGAAGAAGTTAAGTTAAAAAATAAAGACATTTGTTCTGAAAACTCTTTCATTTCTAGAACATCAAAGTCACTAATAAAAGTATAATAATAATTTTCCGCGTTTCGAAGTATAGAGGAAATTATTGTATAGAGTTTTTTTTTTCGTATTAAGTACAGCTCTTTGTAAGAACCAGGCAGAGTGCGATATATGAAGGTTTCAGATTTTATCTAAAATGGGCCTAGTAGAAGCAGTAAATGAATACTGCTCAAAAAT